>CAJQZN010042600.1:83655-107498 GCA_907164685.1 Colias eurytheme | reverse complement strand
TCAATGTACAGTTTTGACTTTCCTACGATTTTATTATATGTATAGATATAGATTATTATCATATGTATAAAATTATAATATGTAGTCTGTTTGATATTAATAAAACGATTTAAAAAAACCTTGATTAAAGAGGCAGTTTTGATTCATTTTCACTTTGTTTTAATTATTATATTTAAATGAAAATATTAAGTGATACTATTGGTGTGAAATATACACATGAAACACTTACCTGAAATCAGACTTTACAAAAATAAATATTTATATAAAACTTTATATTGATAGGACTTTCACCAGTTAATAGCTGGTGTTTGGAACGTAGACTATGTTTATCTTGTAACAAGATTTAGTAGGTGCCCGAAAAATTATTTATTAGAACTAAGTCGTGGGCGTTTACAAAATTACACTAAATGACGACCAGTCACGACATACCAACCTCAGATATTATATTAATGAATAAAAATCGTTGTAAACAACAATAAGTATATACAAATTTATAATATAAATGGGAATGTCTGTCTGTATGTTACGCTTTCATGAAACCAAAGGAATGAAAATAGTTCAAGCCTATGATAATGATAGGTCACTTGATTTTCAATAAGTAGGTAATCCATACTAATATTATAAATGCGAAAGTAACTCTGTCTGTCTGTCTGTTACTCAATCACGCCTTAACTACTGAACCAATTTGCATGAAATTTGGTATAGAGATATTTTGATACTCGAGAAAGGACATAGGATAGGTTTTATCCCGGAAATCCTACGGGAACGGGTTTTTCTTTGAAAACGCGGGCGAAGCCGGGGGCGGAGAGCTAGTAGGTTATATCTAAGTAGTGAACATGTTAGTTACGTAGTTTTGTTCGCGGGTGAAACTGCGGGCATTGAAACCATTAAAGAATATAATATGTATTGATAAATAAATAAATATTTCACAATTTTCACACACAGCACGATCTGATCACATACTAAGCTTTGCTTGTGTTATGGAAACCAGATGGCTGATAAACATACATAATATATAATTTTAAATAAATATTTATACAGATAATTAACACCCAGACATAGAGCAAACATCTATGTTCATCACATAAATATTTGCCCCGGGTGGGAATCGAACCCACGACCTCTGGCTTGGAAGGCAGGGCGACTACCAATTAAACCGGTCAGTTAATATATAATAAATACATGCATACAAACATAATGCATACATATTAATACATAGGTTAATCTTTTAAGATTGTATTACGTCTTTACAGAATATTTTCCAAGTTCTTCAGGACCATACTATTTGGCCTATCTTTCGAGTCGTCTGCTTAGCTGCCATTATACAGATACATAATAAATTCCATATGCATATTAATGTATCCAAAAATGCAAGTATATCGCAAGTAACGTCAAGCTCATTTGCATTACAAAATACAAAATACGAGGTATAATATACGGAGAATTTGGAAAGATTATACGGAAGCTTGAAAATGTTTAAGTAGGTATAACATGGCAGAAATAGATAGATATATATACATATTATATTCATCGTGTTATAAAATATTATATAGGTAATAATTTGGTTAGTTTATACCATAAGATTTCTTAATTAATTATAAAATCTAAATAAATATGTTACGAATTGAAAAACTCTACCTTTTATTACTGTAAAATTGAAGTATGTGATAATGCAAAGCAAAATATCTCCTTTATTTTAATATGATATTGCTTTAGTGAAGATATTTTTTTTTATATAAGTACGTTTTTCCTTAGCTTCTCGGCTGAAGTTGGAAGTGAATAATTAATAAAGTAAAGTTCTCCGGTATGAGATAGGAAGTAATTTGTCGTCTCTAAAAAGATACAAAAAAGTAAAATTAAAGTCTACGGAAAATGTATTATAAACTAAGGCTCTTCACTAAAATTATAACGAAAAAAGATGTGCATGTATATAGTAGTACTTTATTTTTGATCACAATTTTGTAATCTATGGACTGCAAAACTGTTTAACAGCAATTGAAAGGCACTAACTGTAAGGCAAATGAGTAATATGGGATATATTTTTCTAATAGCCAACCGGAGTGTACCTCACAAATGGTTAATAATTCAAGAAAAAATCGCCATTAATAGATTTAAAACGCGATTTATCTTAATACTATTATAATCTTAATCTTAATACTATTATAAAGGCGAAAGTTTGTATGGATGTATGGATGTTTGTTACTCTTTCACGTAAAAACTACTGAACCGATTACAATGAAATTTAGCACACATATAGAGGGTAACTTGGATTAACACAAAGGATAGGTTTTATCCCGGAAATCCCACGGGAACGGGAACTATGCGGGTTTTCCTTTGAAAACGCGGGCGAAGCCGCGGGCGGAAATCTAGTTCTTATATATTATTTTCCCGATGTTTCGAACAGGCGAGAGCGTGCGCGCGAGCGCTCGCTGTAAAGTTCGCCGTTAAAAATCTTTAATTTCTAAATGTATGATACTCGCGTAAAATCTAACACTAGAAAATAGTATTCGCCATTGAATTCAAACAAAAATATAGATATAGACTTCCAAACAACTCAATAAAAATCCGACCACAAAATTCTGTTGAACTGGTAGTGAACTTGCCTTTTATCTTTATCATTTTTCTTCAAAGACACTAAATTGTTATAGCCCACGTTTTTATGCCCACGGGGAATCTTTCTTTCGCAACCATTAACTTTTTGACGGACTTTTAAATATTTTTTCCCTTAACCGCAATACGTTTTGGACTATGTTGAATATTTTTTCGCTTGGTGACTTCGATTTTGGTCGTATTTTTGACAAAAGCCAAATCTACGGGGACTATTTAAGATTACGTCAATAAAAGTTTATTAAAAAAAGTATCATGCTCTTTTACTTTGAATCCTTTTATTTATAAAATGTCCAAGTACTCGTAATAGTAATTTACAATTGCATAATAAAATTGACAATAGGTATTCAAAACTAGTAGCCCCTGTATTTCGCCACAGCCTCCTTGGCTTTAATGCCATCGTACATTTTAAGAGGATTTACCAAAGTCTGAGTTCTCTCTGCATAGAACTTCCAAATCCGATGTATTTATACATCAATATAAACAGCTCAAGTTAAGACTATTTCCTACGAGATCGTAAATACCTTCCGTGTTCACCAAACAGTATGATATGGGAACCATCAAGCAGAAAGCCTACCTTAAAATACTACTTCAACCACAGACATAGATAGACTACGCAAGTACCGCGATCTGTATGAAAACCAAGCGTGTCATATTTTTTGTACTGACCTTGACGCGTTATGACGTCACGAGCGCTTTTTAGTGATGGTAATTTCATTTTACGCTTAATCGATTAGGACGCCACTCGCGCGGCGATTCTAGTATCGTCCTATCCCATCGAAGTAAATCGAAAGAAATCAGATCAAACTAGATCTATGTCTAGGTAGTCAAATAAATGAATCGTAATCGATTACTAAATCGATTCAAGACAGAAAAATGATAATTACCATAGACAGAGGAATGATAAAATAAAGTTATAAACCTTTTAATATTCTAACAAGTAAACTAATGTGTTTTAGCTTTTTCTTACATATGCCCATTGAGTTACCATGTACTACGTACTAGAGAGGCCATCGAAAGAAAGTAATGAAACTTTCAATCAATCAATCTTTATGTCCCGTTGCATCGATCCATTTTTCTTTTATGTTCGGGTTACTTGGAAAACTGAAAAAACAGACATAGTCTAAGCAATAAGGAGTTTTCTTAAAAAACTCCCAAGGTGACACTTTAACTAATGGCGTCCATGTCATAATATTTATTTTTAGTACCTTTGTATTAAAATACTTAAAAGTTCTAGGTCAAGTCGTATTAAATGACAAAAAAAATCTATGCCTTTTTTTCTGAAAAATTGCTCCTTCAAATTATCATTTTTCTGTTCGATTATAAAATCGATTAGAATCGAGAACTGTTGCATCAAATGAACATCACTAACCACAAAATTGGACAGAAAAATGAGAACAGAAAAATGAGAAGACGCTATATTCATTGCTTGTTATCATACGACGCGATCTTTACCGTGCCAAGTAAAAGCCGCAATGTATTCCGAATCATTCCGTATGGTTTGGTATCCATGTTTGTCACGATCGTTTTCCACAGATATTCTTTATTTGATTTTAAAATAAATAGTGCATATTCTGATTAGAAAATTACTTACCGGTGGAAGGAAACATCTCCGATAACTCGGCCACTCACAGCTGTGGAGTTTCTACAGTTTATAACGGCGCAATTCGGCATTTTACTTTATTCAGCTTCACGTCTTTCCTTGGCGAACTGCAAGCGCGGACTGAGTGTAGGCCAGCGTCAAGTAAGGTTCATAAACTTAGTTTGGACACGGGAAGTACATACACTCGCTTAGTCTATCTTGATACATGTCTGTGACTTCAACCTTAAAGACGGCAATACGTTCGAAGTGTTCCTAATTCTGTGAATTGTCATGGGCGGCTATCACCTACCATCAAGTGAGACGCCTGCTCCATTGTCAGGGTTACAATAAAAACACGTTAACAGTTCTTTTGTCTTTAACGTTCTTTTAAACAAAATTGACTATTACTCATGACCGTGACTCATTAAATCACTTATCTATATTTTTGTTGTAATTAGTAAATTTCTGGATCTACTAAATTGATTTTAAAAATTATTTTATCATTAGAAAGCCACGTTATTTAAGAATGTCATCTATACTAATAAAAGCTGAAGAGTTTGTTTGTTTGAACGCGCTATCGCGATTTGAAAAATTATTTCGGTGTTAGATAGCCTACTTATCGAGGAAGGCTATAGGCATCATCACGCTAAGAACAATAGGAGCAGAGCAACGCGGGTAAAACCAAGGGGCACAGCTAGTACGATATATTTTATTTAACTTTTAACCCGAAACAACCCGGATATATCCCAGGACCATGAAGATGTTTCTAAAACTACATTAGAATTTGCCAGAGCCCTTCGTTGATAACTGAATCTTTATGACCTTTGAACTTTATGACCTTTGAATTTAATAATTGCGCATGTGCTTATCTTTATAGTATCATGTGGAGATATTTCAATATGTTGCTTCTTTTCCGGGAAACAATTTGAGATTTTCTAATATTATGGTTTATAAGAATTGAAAATAACCGCGACTTGAAAAATGTTACGTTATTTCAATCTTACACTATATTTAGTTTTCGTTGCACTTTTACAATTTACATTAATATGTATTTTTAACTATTTAAATAATTAGATATACCGTTACTATCAATTATTAATGTATAGATGATGAGTCCTTGGTAGGTCATAATCAATCATATTCAAATGTAAGGCATATTATTATCATTTTTACGCGTACCATATCATTATAGAAAAACTGAGTGTGTTAATACGATATAATGACTTTATGGCTAATATTTTAAGTTATCGCACGTTTTCAGGTATATAAAAAATATAATCTGGAATTTTATGTATAGTTTAAATTCGTATATTTAATTACTTATTAAACATTTTTGTGTCAAACTCTGATTGTAGAGCAAATTATAGCGTTCAGGACTTTTTATTTAAACCGGTATATTTGATTAAACCCGGAAAAGCTTGTTAATCCATTTAAAAGCTAAGTTCAAAGAGAGCATAAAATATTAATTTAACAATCGTAAAAGTCTTAAACTATAAAATTTATACGCATCATAAAAAACGCGAAACAGATAATCGCTTCACTCTATTCACCAACACTTAAATCTAATTTTAAACAACAACAATAATAAAACAACAACAAACACAACACCTTACCAATATTCCACGCCACAACACAACACTTCACAACACTTTAACAACAGTTAAAACTTACGACGAACTTTGTAAAATTACTTTCGACGCGGCCAATTCTAACGATATTCTTCCACGAACTGAAAGCGCGCGGTTTTCACGCATGCGCGAGCCAATTCATAAATTCAGTACGAATGTATGAATCACATAATTCTATAGTTTTACGACTGTATAGATAGTTTTAGTAAGCGATTTGTATGGAGTTATTTTGAAAGCTGGACAAACATTGGGTTTTTTACTGTTTATTTATTTACTAGCTGTGTTCCGTGGTTTTACCCGCATTGCTTCGCTCTTTGATTGGTTTTATCGTGATGTTATACAGCCTCAATGCCTTCCTCGCCTCGCTTCTGGCAAATATAATTTTCATTTTCATTTTCATCCACATCCTCATCTTCATCTTCATCTTCATCTTCATCTTCATCTTCATCTTCATCTTCATCTTTATTACATTTTTTCTCGATAAGTAAATGGACTATTTATCAGTGGAATAAATTTGCAAATTGGACCCGTGAGGCCTAATAATAGCGAGTTTAATCAAGCAAACATACAAACAAACTCTTCAGTTTTACAATATCAGTATTGATGATGACTAGGCTTTAAAATGAAGAAGTTTTGAAAACAGTAGCTAATATAAATATAGAGCGAACTTTTTAGACGTATTTAATCCAGTGAATATTATACGAATGATAATAATTTATATGGTGAGGTAGATGTATGTTACTCTACAACATCTGATCGGATATTACTAACTTACCGCCCGTGGCTTCACCCGCTTTGTCTCAAACCTAATAAATTATATACTCATACCTTCCTATCTTTAAAATAACCGCATTCAAATCCGTTGCGTAGTTTTAAAGATTTAAGCATTCAAATGGACAGAGAAAGCGACTTTGTTTTATTAAGTAAAGCCGCGGGTTCTAAGTAGTGGTTTGATAACGTTGTTTTGTATACAAGAATTTGCTGGATAAAAACAGATGCTATTACTTAATAAAATATTTTTTTTACATTTCTAAGATTTGCTTTCGCAATATTACCTAATAATTAGTCACCCTAAAATTATTTTAAGCCAACAAGCTTAGAAAGTATCTTTAATCTTTATCCACTATCTTCAAATACTCATCACTGGTTTTAACCAGTTTAGTTAAGGATTTAAATTAAATTTTAATATTATTACGTGGCCTTAGGACTGTGATTTTAGACTTGATGTTATTTTATACTAGCGGTCCGCCCCGGCTTCGCCAGTGGTACATATTAACGTTTTCTCTACATAAGAACCATCCTCATACTTCAAGGAATATAATAAAAAAATAATTATCGAAATCGGTTCAGCCGTTCACACGTGATGCCGTGACACCTGCTGCAGGGGCAATACGGGTTGCACGGCAGTCGAAGCAATTAAAAATTTAAAGAGTGCAATTTAAAAATTGCCCCTGCTTGCCTAAACACATTACAAAAGAAGCCAATTAAGGGTGCGATTCCAATATTGCCGCTGCAGGTACGTGAGTAGCCGGCTTTATCATCTTATTGAAAATAGCCTTGATTAACCTAATTACAAGAGCAGCGGGCCGACGGTTTTGTTTCATTTATGACTATTATTGACGCACACCATTTGTAATATTTATAAATACTTGAATAGCCTGTTAGTGGATTGGACCTTCGTATTATAAATAGGTACTGTCTTCTGGTATTCCACTGCACGTGAGCTAGTCATGAAACATACGTTCGACAAATCCGCATTATAAGGAAAAACCTTTACATTGTGATGAGTAGAGAGACCACGTAAGTATACTATCATATGAGTAGACGACCTATGTATGAATATAAGATGATTACAGGATATACATATGTTGAAAAATGCCTAGCTTAGTTACCGCTTACATTTTATAACCTATCTAGATTATAAATTGGTCTGAAAGATCACTGTTGTGTGACTCTCTCCTTAGACAACAAAAATTATATATTACTAGCGGTCCGCCCCGGCTTCGCCCGTGGTACATATTTCGCAATAAAAGGTAGCCTATGTCCTTTCTCGGGTATCAAAATACCTCCATACCAAATTTCATGAGAATTGGTTCAGTAGTTTAGGCGTGATTGAGTAACAGACAGACAGACAGAGTTACTTTCGCATTTATAATATTAGTATGGATTCAACTAGACCCTTGAGTACTTTTGAATTTATGTTGCATTTAAATTTGTTAGTTACTACTCTTTAAGAGAGTCCATCAGTAAAACATACGTAAATTGCATCGGCCCACTTCATATCTACTATATATTTTTACTGGACATTTATTACAGATTGTTGAATGTTCCTTTTTCACAATCAAGTATTTCAAATTGAACAACTATAGCAGAATATTGGAAATCGTATTATCTTTGTGTTCGTATGAATTGAGCAGCGTTTTCTATTCTAACCCAAAGTTTAACTAAATTTAATAGCAAACTTGCCTATGTTGGAATTTCTACTACAATATTTAAATGATAGCTTTAATAAGAAAAATTCATAAGGATATATAAGAAATATATAGTTTAGTATACAGTATAAAGATTATTTAGTAGAGATGTTGCTTTTAATAATTCTCTGCCAATTTTAATTAAATTAATTTTCATTATTTTAAAAGAATTGGAAAATTTCATGCTTTCGGCGGGATTCGAACCAGCGTCTTTCGTCGTACCACGGCAACACCTGACCTTTATAATTTATCACTTGGGGGTTCAAAAATAGCTTACGACCTACCTAGTTAGGTGTAGGCGTAAAATCTTAATATATATAAATCTCGTGTCACAATGTTTGTCCTCAATGGACTCCTAAACCACTTAACCGATTATAATAAAATTCGCATACCATGTGCAGTTCAATCCAACTTGAGATATAGGATAGTTTAAACATGTAGGTACCACGGGCGAAGCCGGGGCGGACCGCTAGTTCTTAATAATAGCATAATTACTGGCTTTTTCGGATTATTTTAAAAGATGAAAAGCTCTTTTCATTACGCTTTACAAATAGTTGCTTACTATTTAGGAAAGCAAATTGCATTCAACTCCAATTAAATGAGTTCATTGAATAGTTCTTAGAATACGATTCTTTTGATTTTAGATAATACTTGTTCTTATTTGGATGAGTGCTAATAGTAATAGTAAAACATTAAAATAATTATATTAATTTCCCTTAAATAATACCCGTCCGCACTAAATAACAGCAACATTTTACCTTATATCAAGGTAATATTTAAAAACTTAAATACCGATGAATTCCTTATGCAAATCTGTTCAGTAGTTTTTAAGCTGGACTCGATCAGACGTAGACACAACAATACTCTAAGTTGGTACACAGATGCTTTTTACTTTTATATTATCTAGTTATGACTTATGAATGCATATATACTTTTCTCACTTCATAAAATATTTATTTATTTTTGGAACATTTTCATCGCTCGTAGTAGAGTCATGGTACTTAGATTACACCATAACCTCGATAATTCGACTATCCAACAAAAAATATTTCGAATTCGACCCTTTATTCCTGCGTTTACTTTAAAAACTAAGAAATTATTATAGATATTATCAATAATAATAATAATATAATATTGTAATATTCAAAACTAAATTTCCATTGACGTATCGCTGCTACATTCCGCGCATTTATATTTTTATTAGGCCCTATAAAACAATTTGAGAGGATCATTTCATCTGCTGATATATATATGAAATACGCTAGCTGTGTTTCAAACATGGAAACGAATTGTATTATTAGTTTATATTTGACTTTGTTTTACCTTCAAAAGTGTTGAAGCGATTTGGTTTTTATTAGAAACGTTTGATAGAATTTGAGTGTTTCGAATCTACATTCTTCATCAAACATTCGATTTGTAGAGAAAGAATTAAAAAAATATGATATGGTAGCTTCTAAACGGATAAACACTTTCTGATGAGGTTTTAAAGGGAAGACGTTGATGTATAGTAAAAATTAATAAATTGATTCATATTATGTTTAACTGTGACGTAGACGTTCGTAGCTCTTAAAATCATATTTCAGACTCCAAAGCAAGTACGTGCTTTTTTTCGAAATAATTGTTAAACCGAGCATGATATTTTTTAAATCTTTTTGAAAACTCTATCTGTTTAACTCCAACTTAACTTAACAAGTCATAAAATGTATTCCAATTTTATTTATTAAAAAATAAGTAGTCCTGTGTCATCACCACAATCCACAAATGCATCAAACCAACCTTTTATATTTTTTAATCAATCATTCAAAAAAAATAATCAATTTAAACTGACTAACATTCTACTGATAAGAACACATTACATATTACATGCTATCAAGCACTCACTGCCATCTGCCAAACCACCTTGGCACCTCGCTCCAACACTAGGGTAAAAGCCGGATAGTTGCGCCACTTTTCAAAAAAGCTATATTATGAAAAATTATGTACTTAATAAGAATAATGAAACATGTATATCAAAAGATAGGTCTTTAAACCATCATATTAGCCTATTTTATTAAACATAATTATTAAAGGTTTTGAGTAAATCCTGTTTTATTTGACCTCTCAAATGAAGGATAGTTGCCTAATTTAGCGGATAGTTGCCTATCGTAAATAATACTTCAGAGGATACTTGCCTCGTGAGGGGATAGATGCCTCACAATATTTTTTTTAAATAAAAAAACAAATTTATATCAATTCACTTAATCAGTCTTTATTGTTTGTTACAACTTTGGCATTAATCATCAGAAGTGAGGGATTTCATCTTTCCACATCGCATGCAATACAGTTTCATCCATATTAAATATTCCATCTGGTTTAACCAGCAATTCATTCTCAGTTAAGACAGTAGGTAATAAGTAGATCAAAAAATTTTGCAACGACTTCTTGTTGAGACCCCTCGCTCTTTCAATTGATAAACCCTCAGCTTGCCTCAAAACTATTTCGGGATTTCTTTCCAGAAAGCTTTTTGACCATTGTGGCCCAGCCGTTATGCTTTAACCCCAAATTTTCGGCAAACTGGTAAGCTAGCTGACGAATTGTATTTCTTTCAGGAGGAAATCCTGCGTCTCCGAGCTTTAGTATATGAGTCACTAGTCTTTTTTCATTTTCAAAATCAAGGACAGGGTAATTTCCTGGAAGTTAAATAAAAAATTAGTGAAATGAATATTGTACCGGCACGGAGATGCCTTATTACCAATAAAAACGCAATAATATTAATATTTGCTAGTGAAAGAATTTGTAGTTGCGGATAGTTGCCCCGAGAGCAACTATCCGCACAAGTTTCTAAGGCGACTATCCTTTTTGATACGGATACTTGCCCTTTTTATTTGCGAAATAAATCAACAATATTTTGCAATAAAATGTAATTAACAGTATAATTTAAAGTCTAATGCACGCAAAGAAACATAAACTATATTGAAATCACAATTAGTAACAAAAATATTCAATACAAATGACTTACCAATATAGTTTCAACGCCTATCGAAGTTTCACCGCGGAACAATTTCGCTCGCACAGATGAAACGCGTGATTCTACACAAACGATTGACGTGGCACTGAGGTCTGCGGGAGGGGTACTTACAACTATAGTAAAGCGTTATTGCCACTAATGTCCGTAACATAGTGTATTCGAAACTGCGGCAAGTATCCCACTGGCGCAACTATCCGGCTTTTACCCTATGCCAAACTATTTGTTATATTTATGAAACAAGCTGTAAAAATGTTCAGCCGTAGTCTATTTTAGTTTCCTATTACTATAAATGTATGTAGATTATATAATATGAAACCATATTACTTTTTTATACTTTGAGAAAACATAACAGGACAACGTCTATCGGGGCTGTTGATTTGGTAATAAAAGCGTACTCCTACATAGATTTTTTTGTGTAACAATATAAATTTTTAATTTATCAATATAGTATCAGCCTTTTTAAGTCGAATCTTTTGATGCACTGCAGCGTGTATGAGAGTTAGTTATACATTACATAGACTACATACAATTTTAAGTAATGTGTTTCTAAAAGAGTGTTAAAAATTGAAATTCCAATATAAAACTGTGAAGAAACTGGCATTTCAAGGAACATAAACGTATAGTCCGGGATACATCGCCCATTTTTGCAAGTGATTACTATCAAGATAATTTTTCGTGAGTAGCTTTATTTTGATGAGATGCCCAATAATTTCATGTACGAAACTCTCGATTGTGGTAGCTACCAGAGGAAACAAGGATAGAATATTTTGATTTGATGGTTCTCAAATATTAATTACTAACTGAATGTTTTTTTTTGTTCAATCTCAAGATAATTATCTAAATTATTCGAAAAAATATTTGTCCTACAAAATCTATGGTTTGATCAAAGAGTCCCCCTTTCCAATGTGTATCGATAACGAAGTCATCATAAATGATTACTAACCAGCTGATTTTTTTATTTTCACTTATTTAATACTTATATAATTCAACAGACATATTGTCCTACAAATTGCGTAATAAATATTTGAGAACCGTCAAATCAAAAATTTTTATCCTTGTTACCTCTGTAAGCTACCACAATCGAGAGTTTCGTACATGAAATTATTGGGCATCTCATCAAAATAAAGCTACTCACGAAAAATTAGCTTGATAGTAATCACTTGCAAAAATGGGCGATGTATCCCGGACTAGTATGCCGATATCCCAACTTCTTCAGAGTCGAATAGTATGGAATAAACTCACATAGGAGTCCTTTCAGTACAAAAATAGGCCAATCATGATAACAAAATCCACGTAACACACATGTTTAATTACCAATGAAAGCCTATAAATAAACGCGCTAAAGCTTATTTCTCGTTTCACAAAGAGAAGTAAAGAGCATAATAGACGCGTTCGAATGTTACATTATTTATGTAGGTAGAAATGAAAAGGGTCCGATCGATTTTGCTAACCGCAAATGCGAGTGCTCTCGCTGACTGCGCAGAGCCGAATGAGGGGGTTTTGGGGCCCTGTATGTATATGTTTTGTTCAAAGGTTAACGCTCATTGATTGGACGAATAACTTATGACACATCGTGGTCAGAATAAAAGATCCAAATAGAGATATTCGTGTTTTTTTTTTCTGTTTTAGCCAGATCTAATGATTAAGCTTATGATGCGGTGTGGAACAGAAACATTTATCCTGACTGACATGGTATTTGACCTCGACGCGTAATGGTATTAAAGAAAAGCCATAACTTTGCAATGCTTGTTTGGTTCATGTGTTGTATGATTGATGAGAACATAATATATTGATTAAAACATACTGACATTTTATTACTCTTTGTAATTCAAAATAAAACAATACAATATAAAATATTTTCATTTCATTTTCATTTCATAAAACAAAAAATACGATAACGGTCAAAAGGACAAAAAAATATATGGCAATAGGTATCTTCGGGGCCCCTAATAACTTGAATCCATAATGCGCTTCAAATGTATGTAAAAATCAGCTTTATTTCAGTTAGGTTCAAAGGAAGAATTAGATCTGTCAGTACATCATCGGATATACGATATAGTTGAGTTCTGGTTGAGTGGTGCTGTTATTGGCCTTTTCCTGTGATATATGTATATTCATTGTGATTTGAATGAATGAGTGCAATGTACTTTATGAAGATAAAAGAGGTTTTTGAAAATTAATAAATTGTTTTTAAACCACTACCTTTATAAATTCGGACGGAATATAAGCAGCTAGTTAGATATAAAAGTTGGCATAATCGGAAGAAGCAACTTTTTCCAAGCAGCCAAAATAAATAGAAAAAAATATTATCAATAATATTTCAAGTGAATATAAATGCCTAAAATAGGGGCCAAAAAGTTCTTGGAAACTTTCTTTAAAGAATAATAAATGAATAAAGATATTATGCGTAATTTTAGAATTAAAACTATCATCCGTAGGTATTGAAAACTAAAAATATAGGTATCATCTACATTCTATACACCATTCAAAAATGATATAGTTTTCTATCTGAGACATTATTCTCTATTCCAATATAGGTAATATTCTTTGAAATCTAGGCTTCATATTTTCATGTATTTTTTATGAGAAGAATATCTCAGCTTCCGTAGATGAAGCTTCTAAGATTAGCGATCAAGTTGCATAATTTTAAGAAGCTCGTTTTATCAAAGTTCTCGTTGGTTATTCAGATTTCAATGTACAAGGTTCGAAAGGAATTCTTAAAATTATTAATAAAGTTGTTTTGTTTGTGTGGCTTTCTCTGTCCCTATGTCCCTATGTATGCTTAAATCTTTAGAACGACTTAACGGATTTTGATGCGCATTTTTTTAATAGATAGAGTGATTCAAGAGGAAAGTTTAAGTATATAATTTATTAGGCGCGGGTCAAACACAAGCGGCGCGGGCGCGGGCGTGCCATAAGCGCACCTCTTGAATCTGTTTTGCACCACGTCCTTCTTATACATTTTGTATGAAAGAATTTTGGAAAGGCGACGAGGCGGCACGCCACGGTTGCGCCGCGGGCGTACCGCAGGCGTACCGCAGGCGCGCTTCCCCCATCGCATCCAAATAGAGGTCAATTCACGGTCATACACAATCAAAAACAAATCGGGTGGTAGTAGACCGGGAGATACTGACACAAAATTTCGAGTCATTTGTCTGTTACAATTTTTACAAAAAAAAAATTTGCAGATTTTCGGCGGTATGGCGACCATTTGGAATCGTCCGAAAAGTATGGCATGGCGATTTTCGTAAATGGCTGCACGACGATGGTTACCTGTGCAAAAGTTAGCCTGGTACAAATGGTTGAATTGTTTTTTTTAAATCAACACATTCGCGTCGGTATGGCGGGCTGTAAGTCACACCGGAAAAGTATGGCATGACACTACCGCCTACTTCTTTTTTATGGGCTATCGGTAAATTCTAAAATTTTTGTGTTACAAATCGTTTGACTTCGCTATTTTTCCGACGAGTTCGACTAACGCCCACGCGACTAAGCCGCCGGTACCAGCGTTCACACCATCGTTTTTCTTTTTGTCATTGCGTACTAAGACCCCTGTAGAACCGCCATCCTGTTACAAATGACTCGAAATTTTGTGTCAGTATCTCCCGGTCTATAGGAGACGGTAGCCTGTCAGTCAAAAATGTGTTCTCTCTGTGTGGAATTATATAGAGCTGCTATTACATACCCTTCTTCGTTTTGTTTTTAAAGGTGAATTGAATTAATCGATGAAATGATTTACACAGGTGATGGCAGTAGGGAAAGTGAAAATGAAGAAGAGCATAATGAAAGTTCCCATGTATTTACAATGTCAGAAATAAAGATAATCCTGATTTTGATTGTGTTTTTTATTTATTTGTAATTGTAATAATATTGTGGAATGATCAGTACTGTAAATACTTTTGAACTGAGATTTTAATGATAAGATTTATATGGTTTAAATGTAAACCTGTGTTTGAAAACCATATTTTATCTATACTAATATTATAAAGAGGAAAGGTTTGTATGTATGTATGTATGTATATATGTATGTATGTATGTATGTATGGTTTTCACGCATAAACTAGGTACTGGACCGATTTTGATGAAATTTGGCACAGATAATCTTTAGACCCTGAGAAAGAACATAGGCTACCTTTTATTGCGAAATATGTACCACGGGCGAAGCCGGGGCGGACCGCTAGTACAATATAAATTTTGTGTTATTTTAACCTTCTTTTCTTCCATCATTACACCAGTACTACTTTAAAATTACTTTAAAAGTAGGGGAGACCGGGTACAAAAGTAACGGTGGGTCAAAAGTAACAAATGCTCTCTAGATTTATCCAATGGGCGAACACCGCTTAGCCTCTGTCAGGTGATAGCCGAGAGCATCCCCCTTAATTGTATTCATTCTCCGCGTGCGCCACTCGCTGTTAGGCTGTGTGACAGGACGCTACGTGTTTTCACGAATCAAAAGTAAGATTTTCGACATTTTTTTATTAACCGTTTACGTAGTCTTAAAAGGATGATAGAAATCTGAATGTTTGCATATCCATTCTTGATTAGAGTAATTGTACATTGATCATAATCATTTTTATGTAGCACGTTCCGTTTTAAAGTTTTGTTGCACGTCTTGGCAAAAATATAGACGGGTACAAAAGTAACATAGCCCTATGGGTATTTATTTATTTATTTATTTAATCATTTATTGTACCACACCATTTAATATTACAATGTACAGTATAATATATATCTGTTTGGATGCGAAGTACAAAAGGTGACCTTATCGCTTAAAAGCGATTTCTTCCAGGCCACCTAAGGTAGAGGATAGATATATAATACATATAATTAATGGAACGCGGGTGGCTGAAAAAGTAAAAGAGAAAAGAAAAAAAAAATATATATATTATTATGAGATAAAAATAAAATAGGAAGTAATATAATATATTACATATTATTATTATGTTATAGAGAAACCTGTATTAATCATAATAGAATACAATAAAGTAACTATAATATAAATAATTAAAATATTTAATAAAATATATAATAAATAAATAAAGTATATAAATATAAATAAATAAAATAAATAGTTACAGTTAATATCCAGGAAATGCTATATTTAAAAAATGCTGGTGTAAAAGATTTTTAAAGGACTTAAGAGAGGAAGCCCGTCTTACAGCTAATGGCAAAGAATTCCAAAGTCTGACAGCGGTTACAGCAAAGGAATTTCCGAAGTAATTAGTTTGGTGGGAAGGAAAACTAAGGATTAGGTTATCAACAGAGCGAAGGGAGTAACTATCAGAATCAAGGAATTTGAACTGGGATTTTAAATAGGAAGGATATTTGGGATCGAAAAGGATAGAAAAAAGAAGCTTCAACGTATTTGCATTCCGGCGAAGTCTTATAGGAAGCCACTTGAGTTTTTTTCGAAATTGGGATACGTGGTCGTATTTACGAAGACCGTAAACAAAACGTACACAGAAATTTTGGAGACGCTCAAGTGTATCTAATTGGTCTTCATTTAGGGTACAAAAGTAACATGTTATTTTTGTCCCATTATGATTATGTATATTTTTATGTACATCTTTACTTCAACAGAATGCCGCGACAACGCATTAGAACTATTGATCGAGGAATTACCAACACGGCTGAAGAGCATTTTTAAAGATGGTACAACAATTAGAGGCCTTGCAAAAATATAATATTTGCCATGTAACATTATATAGATTTATACAAAAAATTATAAGCCGTAATACCATATACAATGCAGCTACATTGCGTCGATCGAGATTTACTAATAACAAGTAAAGTAATCTACGCGACTATTTAATCGAGTGCTCTGCAGTTTATTTTCAGTTATCTCCATCAACGAGCATAATGTGAATATTTTTTTTGATAACCTTGCTGAGGTATTGGGAAAGGTACCAATTTGAGCCAAAAGATACTTGGAATATGGACGAGACAGGGGTGACCACCGTCCAAAAACCTAGCAAAGTTATAGATTAAAAAGGGATTAAACAAGTAGGTGCCATAACCTTAGCAGAGCCTGGAAAATTAGTAACTGTTGCTGTTGCCATTAATGCTCTAGGATAACACATTCCGCTTTTTTCGTATTGCCGAGGGTCCTGTTGGTTGTGCTGGAGCAGGGTATGCTAGTGGATGGATGCGGGATGCAGAATTTTTAATTATAAAAGAATGATTCCCTTAATTAATCTCATGACTTGAACTTCGAATATTTTTTATCGATTGTTTTGTATTATATTTGCAAGTATTATATTTAAAATACAAAAGTTGATATGTGTTATTAATACAAAGTCTTTAAACAAATAATTTGTTGATTTACCATCATAATATTGTATTAATTACCTACCCCTTTGTCTTGTTACTTTCGACCCACGACGTGTTACTTTCGACCTGCTTACGGGGTCGAAAGTAACAACTGACGATTTTTTTTTAAATTTACTTTATGAATATAAAACACTACATAATATAATAAATTGAGGTGCTAGTGTAAAGAATATAAACTAAATTTATATATGGTTATATTAATTTAATGATAACAGTAACATCCAGTCAGAAATCAAGGTACAAGTACAAAGTGTTACTTTTGTACCCGGTCTCCCCTACTATAAAATTTTCCAAGTAAATTCCAACATTTCCAACAAAGATATATTTGCAATCGTGGGGTTATCCTCGCTATTTACTTACAAGGAATTATCAAAACAAAATCGTTACTTTCAAATTAACGTTACTTTCAAATCTCTTTTAGCACAAAAAACATAATTTTACTAAATTATGCATGAAGAAAATGCATTTAACCACTCTATATAAATATCATTTTCGGACGCCAACAGCGCGCCCGATGCGCGCCGGCAGCGCGCCCGAGGCGCGCCGCGCCGCTTGTATATGTCCCGCGCCTTAGGTTTTAGACAAAGCGGGTGAAGCCGCGAGCGTTAAGCTAGTGCAATATAAAAAATGGAATAGAATCTTCATCTAATGAATATGAACTTAAAACTTACTTATAAATAATACGCAAAAGCAATATTTTGTTTCGAATAAAATCTTAAAAACAGATCCTTAATATACCCACATTTATTTCCACTTCTTTCAGTATTTTCTTTTCGAGATAAAGTAATTGAGTTCCCTAACGAAGGGCCGAGAAAGAATACTTCAAAACAAATTGATAAATAAAACATCATTCGCAAAACTTTGATTAATTTGTCTCTTAAGTTGAAATTAATCCAAAAGTTATTTACAGTTCTCAACTTGTTTCATTTTTATTTCGAATGCGATTATGAAGTTAAGTCAATTGTCTTTGGATTCATAATTAAAAGGTTACCTATATCGACTCTTATTTTTATTGCTTCGTTTATAAATCTAATATTAACTCTAATATTAATAAAACTTAAAAAAAAAAGACGGGTTGCACTCCGGGAGTGCCGGCAGAAGTGAAAACTTGATTATTAATTTGAGCATGTTTGATATCCATCCGTCTTACGCTTTTTCGATCAGGTCACGTGTCCTGACGCGAGTTTAAGATTTTATACCCATTACAGAAAAAGTGCTCAACGCCGCTAAAGAAGTTTTCACTTCAAAAAAATTTAAAATGCTTGCGGTCAAATTTTGCCTGGCAACCTAGTCGATATTTAATTATATTCTCCTAGTTATAAAAATATACATAAAATTTTGGTTTTACCAAAAAAACTATGAACTATCACTAGTCCTGTTGTGGGATCTCGTATCTCTATAAATGCTTATTATTTAAAAAAAATCTTACCCACTCTTCACAAGAAAATATATTCACCTGTAAACATGATTATAAAGGTCAAACTACAATAGGGTCTGAACCTTACAATATAATAGGTCAAACTGAATAGACTTAGTGTATCCGTAACTATCTAGGTGTGATTTAGTTTAGAATAGACCTAGTCTCGTCGTGAATAGACGTTGCATTGAAGATATTCTATTATGCAAGTAGCAGTTACATAATATAACTAGCTGCGCCGCGCGGTTTCACCCGCGTGGCTTCCCTCCTGTTGGTCTTAGCGTGATGATATATAACCTATAGCCTTCCTCGATAAATGGGCTATCTAACACCGAGAGAATTTTTCAAATCGGACCAGTAGTTCCTGAGATTAGCGCGTTCAAACAAACAATCAAACAAACTCTTCAGCTTTATAATATTAGTATAGATAAGCCTATAAACTATTTAGTTTAACTTATTATATTTTTTGGTCAGAGCAAGCAAAGGAAAGGACCACCTGATGTTAAGTGGTCAGAGATATAATTATTTAATGTACCTACTTCCTTTCAAAATATTGAAAAATCTAATTCCTGAAGAAATAACTTATAAACTTATCTTTCATGAAGTCGAGTAAAATACTTACCTATTTCTAGAAAATAATATCATATGAGACGACTCTGCAGTAATACTATAGATATGTTATTGCAAGTCAATTTTATCGTTCTGAATCGAGGAGGTATAGTAAAATGCGCGATGTGACAGCCCTATTGCATCGCATGCAAGATTTATTCAAAATTGGTTGCAATAGGGCTGTCACAATTTTAAACGGAAAGAGTTTAGACTTGATTCTATAGATTAAAAAATAATATAATGTTTATTCATACAAGTGAATTTTCTACACTTGTGTGATTAAACTTTTAATAAGTTTTTACATTAGTAATTATCTATTTTGTATAAATAAGTTCGAATTTATTGACGCGTAACAAAATAACAATATTGGATTATGAAGTCCCATATATCCAAAGGACTTTTTCAATTAGTATCGGGATTATTTCGTTAAAATATGAAATAAACTCTTCAGTCTCTATATATAAAAAAAAATGATTCAACATTTCCCTTTATCACGGCACCACGCGTGAACGAGTGGACCTATTTCGATAATTATTTTTACACTATTGCATAGCTTCTATCGCGGACCTTGAGCGCGGGGACCGAATCCAGAAATTCCGTAACGAAAAAACCTCCGCTCCCCACTCCGACGGGCGCGGAGGTGTGGCTTGAAGGCATAGCATGCAATAGCTTTACCGCGGCAGTCCCCGAGTGCCACACGTCTTTTTTTATAATATTCCTTGAAGTACGAGGATGGTTCATACGGAGAGAAAACGTAAACATGTACCACGGGCGAAGCGGGGCGGACCGCTAGTATTCAATATAAGTCTATAATATTATTACAAAGCAGAAAAGTATTGTTTATGAAGTCATCACATCTAATGTAATCTATTAAACAATTTGGAAGCTCTCAAACAAAAACTGTAGTCATTACAATAGGATCCTGTAATAAAACAATCTCTAGAGAGATTCCGAACCGTAATTGCTTTTGTTTTTGAAGATATTTACAAAATTGTTTGCCTTTTTTATTGATGAAACGATCGCTTTTTATTTCACAATGGACTATAATTTAATTCAATGATACCGTGTTTGAAGGCGTTTTATTTATTCCTTTATTAAATATCGTTGGAATAATATGAGAGCTTTATTTGTTTTTTTTTCTATCAATTTGCTTAATTTGTGCAGGTATTTATTTTGAAGCCCGACTAGATAAACGATATATTATATTAATTATTACGTCACGATTATAATAATGTATAATAATATTATAAAAGTGAAGAATTTGTTTGTTTGTATGTAACAAACATTTAATGTTTGTTTGAACGCGCTAATCTCGGGAACTACTGGTCCGATTTAAAAAAAATATTTCGGTGTTAGATAGCTTATTTATCGAGGAAGGCTATAGGCTATATAATATCATCATACGCTACGCTACGACTAACAAGAGTGAAGCCACGGGGGTGAATCCGCGCGGAGCAGCTAGTATTATAATTATATATATTACCTACAATTGTTTCTCTTTAATTTTCAAATAACTATGTGTGAGATGGAAAATCGTTTCTAACAGAAATTTAATATCATAAAAATATGGTTCGTCCGTACTGATGAAACCTGTAAATCAAGGAAAATATTTCAACAAAATTATCGAAGAATTTATTAGAAAAATTCCCAAGTCCCGTAACTTTAAAGACTTAAAATGTAGGCAATATCGGCTTTGATTTAGCTACAAACTTAAATCTGCGATAACCAGGGAAGTTGCGAGTAATTTTGTAAGCCGTTGAATATTAATTAGTTAATATTAATGGATGTTTGGATGGTGTGTTGGATGTAGCTTGTTATATTACATTTATCTTCCTTTCTTTCAAAATAAAAGTGGTTAATAAAAAGTAAAAACCGGCCAAGTGCGAGTCGGGCTCGCGCACAAAGGGTTCCGTAGCAGCAAATATAATAAATTACAGTTAAATCAACCTATCTCAAAAACTATAAGAGATACTTTGATCAAACCAAAAATCGTTGAAAGAGTTAATTAGCATGCATCACCTCTATTTTTTTTAGAATTTTATACCCCGTAGTTATAAAAATAGAGGGGGGGGGACATACTTTTTACGACTTTGAGAGCTGATATCTCAAAAACCGTTCACTTTAAGAAAAATGTTTTTTAGAAAACTTTATATCATTTTAAAAGACCTTTCCATTGATACCCCACACGGGTATGTACATCGAAAAAAAAAATTTCATCCCTCAGTTACATGTATGGGGGGCCCCACCCCCAATTCTTTTTTTTACTATTTAGTGTCATATTTTTGTAGCGGTTCATACAACACATATTCCCATCAAATTTCATCACTGTAGTACTTATAGTTTCCGAGTAAATCGGCTGTGACAGACGGACAGACGGACAGACGGACAGACGGACATGACGAAACTATAAGGGTTCCGTTTTTGCCATTTTGGCTACGGAACCCTAAAAACGAGTTGCAACAAATGCAATATTTATGTACCTATCACAAAAAAATAGCAATAGGAGGAGGTAGTTAAGAAATAGCAATTTTTGAATGACCGTAAGACGAATAACATTTCAGTCTCCCCGTGACCACTCTCGCTGTAAAGTGTTCGAAACGCCGGGATCATAATATAATGAATAAATCGCGCTTAAAATCCGTTAAAAAGTCTTTAATTTCTTAATGACTTTACTCGCGTAAAATCAAGCACTAGAAAATACTAATTGTACAAGTTAATAAGATAATATTAATATCACGTTAAACCCACGCTTTAAGTTTTCAAAGACAAAGTTGTGAGACTGCATAGTTATTACTTACAGAAATCTATCTTGCATTTAATAAATAATGTTCAAGTTTTCAACTAAGAGTAACGTACTCGAAGAATGTAAATATCATTTTTAGCTTACATTCAAGTATACTTCAGTATAAAGATGAATAAAAATAAATTCTGTGTTTTTGTTTAGTAAACATTGTTTACCAATTGCTTTTATCCGACTGCACGAAAAAGAGTTCAACCACTATGACATGCTCTGTAGAGTATGTGACAGTTTATTGGAGTAACTCTGTCTGTCTGTCTGTTACTCAATCACGCCTTAACTACTGAACCAATTTGCATGAAATTTGGCATAGAGATATTTTGATATCCGAGAAAGGACAAAGGCTACTTTTTACCCCGGGAAATAGGATAGGTTTTATCCCGGAAATCCCACGGGAACGGGAACTATGCGGGTTTTTTTTTTTGACTGCGCGGGCGAAGCTGCGGGTGGAAAGCTAGTATTGTATAAAAATTTAATGGCATATTTTTGGCGCCATTTATATTCGAAATTGTGAAAACACAACATATAAAATAGTTATTTATTACATTTAATATACTTTACTAAATACTAATATAACCAAGCCGAATAATATATAAACGCACCATAGAGTTAGAAATTAAAATTGAAATTTTATTTTAAAATAAACGACGAGTAAAACCACAGCATTTAACTAGTTATAACCTAGAACATGAAGCTATTATATTCTGTATTCTATTCTATGGACATAGAGTGTATATTAGCATACTACTTCCATAGCGTGACTGCGCATGAAAGACATCTTATCACAAATATGCTACAACATGATAATGCTAAACCTCTTCATCTCGATTGTCTGAGATGAATTCTACTTTATTCTAATTATTATATTCTAATTAATATATTATTATTCTATTATATTATTATCTACTTTATTATATTCTAATTATATTATTATTCTACAAATACATCTTATTTGTAGAATAATAATATAATTAATAAAATAATATAAAAATAAGATAAGAAATTCAATTAATAATTCTATGAATATATACTTCATGAAATACCTACATAAAAACGAAAGAAATAGAAGAGTATCATAAATCTCAAATTATAATATGCCTTTAAGAGTCCTAATACAAAATTGCGCTGGACGAAAGCTAGTATTTTTACGTTTGAACGCGATCATCGTGTAGTCGAGTAGAAAAGGCTGAAAGCGCTCAAAGTGGAAACATTATAGCACCTTATTATCTCGTTATCGTCTACTCCACCAATTCTAATCTAGTATCGTGGGCTTCCCGACTACTACGCGCGGGAAAAACGTACTTTTGTAATTTTGTGTCTGACGGAGCAGCGCAACACGTCCTCGGTCCTACTCATAGAAATCTAAATAACAAGACACTAGAAGTCGTAAGCGTG
>CAJQZN010042600.1:62488-83255 GCA_907164685.1 Colias eurytheme | reverse complement strand
GACATTATAGCCCTTCTATGTGTCTTGTTATTTAGATTTCTATGGTCCTACTCCTTAAAGCGCGGAGCGCGGTCTGCCGTAACAGCGTTTGCGCTCCCGTATATAATCGAAAATTCGAGAGAACTTTAAAATATTCAATTACTTTCATAAATCATATAATATGTATTTTTTTTATTGCAAATTTTTAAGCATAAATCTATCATTTAATGTGTGTTTTTTATTTATTTTTTACTCTGTTGTATGTTTTAGAAATTCGACGCCAAATACACATAAAATTTCATCAAAGTAAGGCTATTTTAACTTAGATTTTCTTTGAAATTTGAATAAAAGTACTTGAATTGCCTCGAGCATATTTTAGGATGTCTCAGTGTCTTTACTGATGTATATTTTATATGAAAACTTCTTCTTTTAAATTCCGTGTAAACTACAAAGACACGAACGTCCCGCATGGAAAAAATTGAAACACGCCTCAGGTTATTGGCTATTAAACAAACTGGACAATGAATATCAATAAATTGTCTCGAGCATATTTTAGATATTGAATGAATCTTTAATTTAAGATAATAAAACACATTGTTACTAATTTAGTTTTTTTAAACGAGCGCCTAAAGAATTACAGAAACAAGTCAAAATCACTCTAAAATCGATATGGATTCTTAATATTTATGTAAGTTTTGATAAAAATTCATTAAAAAAAATATGATATTTAGATTGGCAATAAGATTCAAACATAACGGATCTATAACGGACTTATCTAACACTATTTTTTGCCTTCTAATAAGAGAACTTATTTTTATTATCACTATATAAAAATAAATAATTTGGAAAATCCAAAAGTGCACGCCTCATAATTTTTTTTAATAAATATTTATTAATTATTATTTTTGTTTATTTAATAACAATTAAACCACATCGAATCAGACCCTGAAAAATGAAAGGGTTCTATTCCTGAGCATACTCAAGCGTAAGAGAAAAAAAAAGACTCGATTAGTAAAGTATTTCGGTCGCTATCGTGTTAACAAGAAAAAGGATCCGCACATACAGACACACGGACGTCCAAGACAGAACTTTTTTAAACTGTTTTTTAACTAGTTTAAATAACAAAAATGACATCAAAAATATCATGAACGTTAAAAAATAGTGTTTTTTCTTAATATGTGTGTGTATGTATTATCTTACAAGTGCAATGTATGATACATAAAGACATTTTAAGTTTGAAAAATCAGATGTTTTGCGCGAAGTGACAGTAGTACCCACCTCAACGCTTCGCTTATGAGGCGTGCAATAGTACCTATGCCAAAGTCAAATTTAATAAAATATATAAGCGCGCTACTATTAGCTCTATAAACAAGCCCAAGCAAGCTTTTGTTGTATAATTTTGTTATATTGATTTATGTACCTAAATGAATGAAAAATGAAATAAAATAAAACTGGACCTCAATTTAAAAAAATCGAATTAACTGAGATATCACGTGGATCTAACTAATTTATGAAGTAAGATTAACCGTATCGGACGGCTGTCGGGGATATCTCAAATTACCAATTTACTTCAATCCAATTTATTTGAGGAAATTTGTAATTATAATTTAGAAATCTTCGAATTACCCGCAAGGCGTTAATATTTCAGTGGGTAATATTATATTTTATTTAAAAGTCGGATTATTTACATTAAATACGATATGATATTTTGAATGAAATTGAGAAATTTGATGATAGTTGTTAAATATCTGAAATTTAAATTAATAGAAGTTAATGTTTATTAGATACTAGCTTTGCCCCGCGGTTTTACCCGCAGTGCTCCGCTCCTATTGGTCTTAGCGTGATGATATATAGCCTAAAACCTTCCTCGTTAAATGGGCTATCTAACACCGAAAGAATTTTTCAAATTGGACCAGTACCTAGTGCCTTCAAACAAACAAACAAACTCTTCAGATTTACAATATTAGGTAGTTATAGATGCAAGTTCAAGGGAACTTGTTCGTTTTTAATAAAATGTTTAAACTTATATTTGAAATGTTTTACCCGGGAAAATAGTGTAATTGTTAACCATAGAGTTATACCAATAGTGTCAGAGCGGAGGCACACGATGCGTTGCGGCGCCGCGCCGCACCGCAAAGATTTCACCGTGTCAGTGGGCACACGAGCGGTGCGGCGCCGTAACGTTGTTATGTCGCAGCGGCGTCGTAGCAGGGTTGCACAGCGTGTCCTTCCTTGTGTTGCAAAACAACTGAGCGGTGCCGCTCCGACGTCGCACCGCATACACCCCTCCCCGCCTCGTCTTGGTGGTTACAAGTCCGGTGCGGCGCCGGAGCGCATCGTGTGACATGCCACAGATATTTCTATGTAAGACGACGCAGCGACACCGCTCCGACGCCGCACCGCCGCCGCAACGCATCGTGTGCCCCCGCCCTTATTGTTTACCATCTTTGATGCAAAAAATCTCTATCGTCATAATATTGCTATTTTTTTTGTATTAATGTAACTATGATTTCTATGTATCCCAAGTAAGACATGATTCATACTAATAATAAAATACAAAGTAAGTATACAGGAAACATAAGACCATCTTTAACAAGGCAATTTTGACCATACTGTAATAGATTCAAGGTCCATATTGCTTCAACTTTTTATTTTATATTACGTGCAACTATAATAATTTCCTTCAGGAAATGATGTGTTAATTGGAAAGTTAAATGAAAATGAACTTTACGAGATTTCTGCTTATAGAAATATAAATGAAACGTCACAAATAACTCACGTATTTTTGTTTCTTTACAAATATAAATTGCTCTAGCTGTGCCCCGCGGTTTTACACGCATTGCTCCGCTCCTATTGATTTTACCGTGATGATTCCTTCCTCAAACTTTTTCAATAAATGGGCTACCTAGTATTGAAATAATTTTTCAAATTGGACTCAAATTGGAGATTTGAAAACAAGATTTCCTCGTTTTCTGGTGATACAGTCTTAAAATACCTAATCAATCCCTAGATATTCAGATTTATCAAGCCGTATTCAGGCCTAAGATCTTGTTAAGAAAACAAGCCCGTAGTTAGTTAACTTAGTTACGAGTTACTCCCACATTAGGACAAACGTTTTCAATTGACGTAAAATTCCTTCCAACTTTATAATTTATGCAAATACAAATAAAGTCCTATTTCAATTAAGGGAACTGTTGAATTTTGATATACCCACTACCCGGTGTCATTCATAATTAGGAATCTAACTCACGCTGAAGTCGCTTTCGCTACGGCAAACGAAACATCTATACATATAATAAATCTGTAGAAGGGTCAATTCTGTACATTGAACATATTGAAAAAATAAATACCAGGGGGTGTTACTGGATCGATACCAAACCCAAATATGTGATTAAAACAATTTTTGTCTGTCTGTCTGTATGTGAAGGCATCACGTGAAAACTAACGGTTCGATTTCGATGAAACTTGGTATAATTATACCTTATTATCCTGGGCGTAAAATAGGATACTTTTTATCCTGGAATAATACGTAGAAAAAAATTAATCTTAATTTTTCAGTTTTATTAATCATAGACGTTGTTCTGTAGAACAGCGAACACACGTTGCGTATTATTATAGGCCTAGCCGTATTTGGGTCCAATAGATATTTATAAGATGTCATTGTCAGAGTTACTCAAAATGGAGAAATAAACCATCCACGCGAAGGCCGACATCCGCGGGCGGAAGCTAGTACATAATATTATCTTTTGCTAATCCTCATATTCCCTATTTCCTTCTAATATTATAAATGCGAAAGTAACTTTGTCTATCTGTCTGTTTATAAACTACCTATCTATCTGTGTTTTCTTCACGGCCTGATTTGAATGCAGTTTGGTACGATGATAGCTTGAATCTATCATGGAAATCTCACGATATAATAGACAACATATCATTTATAACAATATATTTCTTCGATTCCCGGTCGAAGCAAGTGAATTTTCGAAAATCTTTGAATGCAGTTTTATTTCTTTTTAAAAATAATGGAATGTTTCCTTTCAGCAAAATTTGTTATCTTCAGTATTTCAAGTACTTCCCCTCCAGGGCCCATCGAAAATTTCCACACTGTATATTGTTTTTGAGGCTATTACTTTTATAGATAAACTAGCTTACCGCCCGCGGCTTCGCCCGCTTTGTCTAAAACCTAATAAATTATATACTAAAACCATCCTCTTGAATCACTCTATCTATTAAAAAAAACTGCATCCATATCCGCTGCGTAGTTTTAAAGATTTAAGCATACAAAGGGACATAGGGAAATAGGGACAGAGAAAGCGACTTTGTTTTATACTATGCAGTGAAGCAATCGATATTTAAAATCATGATTATATTATTATTAATAAATCATGTTTTTTCTTTACAAAAAATGACGACTAAACATCCTATAATTAATGTTATTGTAACAAATTCTATACAATATTTATAAATAAATAAACAGTTAATAAATCATGATTTACGTATGCCCATCAATTTGTCGCTTTGATAAATGTTTTTTTACTAATGACGGTAGATATTGAATTATAGATTTGACACATGAAAAAAAGAAATTCAAATAACGAACATTTTATCTATGATCTATTCTAAATCCGTTTTCTAACAAAACAAACAATAACTTATTATTGAACAGTATTTATCGCACGTGGCCAATGAAATCAACGTAAAGTATCACAAATCGAAACATTAAAAAAAGTCCGCGCTTAATTAAAATTGTTATTTGATACGCAAGGGAAAGAAAATCTTAAGTTTCTTCGAATAAAGTATATTTTTATTTGACAGTGGTTTCCTCGCGGTGTCCTTTGAAATAAGCCGATTTGAATATAAAATTCGCGACCAATACCGTTTTCAATATTGCCACAAGCTCGTCCTTGTTTGTATAGATCTAAGAAGATATAGACTGAACAAGTAGTAATTTTAACAATATTTATCCTGGTAAAATTACAAACTGTTTAGCTCTGTTAACTATAACTTATAAGATCTCGAAAGCAAAGCTTTCGAGCGCTCCTAGCAAGGTTATGCTGTTTGAGTTCATGTATTTAATACATTCTGATTGATTTTAGTAGAGGTGTATTTAGACCTTTAATGTAATATCAACTACAAACAATTATTATTTCTTAGATAATGAATTAAATTAAAGCCATTAAGAATTCAATCAAAAATTCTCAGAGAAGAAACACACAAAAATCTAGTTTTTAATAGCAATATTGTAATTTTATAAAATATGTTAAGAATTTGTTCTGTATTGCATCACCGATTGCTATATGCATACAAATAGCATTATAAAATATTATATTAAAATAGTCTGTCTATAACTTAATAACTCTACGTACATTTTAAACGTCAAATATTACGATACATTCGCTATACTTCGATAATAAAACCCTAAAACATATAATATTGCTGGCTTCCTAATATTTCGTATTAAAACTTTATAGATACTTCAAATAAAACGTCGAATTTATTATTTGGCGATATTATTACACAACTGACTAAAATGAGGGTAAGGTTTTCAGTATTCATGTTTGTATGTCCGTATATTTATATGCTATAGCGTTATCATGTCTGTAGAGATTTGAATCATGTATGGAACTATGTATATGTATAGGAGACCTCTTCAGTTTTCATTTACTTTATAATTTTAAATTAGATCTAATTTGGCCTTGTTGTAGCAACTATATCTACTTGTTATTATCCTCAATTTCGGCTAAATTATAGTTAAATCAATAAAATAAAGTGGCCAAATTGTAGTTATTGCTTTTTCGTTGTAAAATAATAAGCAACACAATAAACTTTCTAGAAGGTCTCTTGATTTCCTTTCTACATGTATTGGAATATGAGTAGCTCAAAAATAAAGCTAATTACTTATGCTATTATTAATATTACTATATTAAACACAACACACATAATAAGAGTACCTACAATAATGAAATGTTATCTGATGGCAGCCAAAATACAAATCCATACTAATATTATAAATGCGAAAGTAACTCTGTCTGTCTGTCTGTTACTCGATCACGCCTAAACTACTGAACCAATTTGCATGAAATTTGGTATAGAATATTTTGATACCCGAGAAAGGACATAGGCTACTTTTTATTGCGAAATATGTACCACGGGCGAAGCCGGGGCGGACCGCTTGTAGATAATATTTAAAATTCCGACTAATATGTGTATGTAAATGCGAAAGTTTCTGAGTATGTTTAAAACTTTACAGTGTTATAGGACATTAGATACAGTTTATTTTTTCTCGATCACTGCTAGTAGGTAGTAAATTGCAATAGAGGATAAAAATGTGATAAAAATATAACTTCGTAAATATTGGTCATCTGATATCCTGCTTCTCGTAGCAATTGGGGTAATTACTAATTATTATCCTGATGGTGATTTCCCATGGCACCGGTATCTATTTATAAGTACCTATTTATATCTAGAATGCTCTCTTTTTATAAAGAGATGAAATAATATGTCACATTTATAACCCGCGCAGATCATAGAGAATAAATCTAAGATGGTGACTTGGTTCATCATTTGTTTTTAAGCGGACGCTATCTTCAGATCTATTCTCTATCTGCGCGGCTTATACGACGTTATTATGCAGTTAACACTACTTACTGATAATAATTTTAAGATTCTTTTTGTTGAACTATATTCAGATAGAGCAAATCAGGGCTATTTTAATTTTAATTGAATACATATAAACAATACTTAGATACACCTTTATCAAAAAATCTAACTTATTTGCATGAGAAACATTGCACAATATATTAGAAGTTAAAATATGCTGAAATAATCTTTAAGTAGGTACTAAAATAACAAAGATTATCTCTCCTTAAAACCTTATCTCCTATAAAACCAATATAAATCATTCATCATACCTATAATTATTATTCATGTCAAAACAACTATAACTTACTCGATATTCAATGACCACATTACCATAATATGAAAGTAAATAAAATACCTTTTTACATTATTCAGTACTTCAAACTCTTTTACCTCGTATTTGAACGTATTTTGCCAGTATTTTTCATGATTTCAACACACGTCCTACGAAAGAAATATTTCGGTAAAACAGTTGGCCCAAAGTTCATTATATAAGTTAAAACGTATTCCTTTGTCAGCGATGTCGGTAAGGGAAATAATTTCTAACAGTGAGGTTAAGCTGGGAGCATGTTGTTAAATATTTTCGATTTTGTTTCGCTACCGGGTTTTGTGTTGGTACGTGAGTTGATATTTACGTAAAATAATTTTTTATTTTTGTTCTTTCATTGATATTATATTATATATCTATGAAAGAATTACATTATTTACAAATTCATCACTGAAGCACTGAAAGCGGGATAACTTTACGAGGAAAGCAACTGCGAAAAAAAAATCTTCCTGAATTGGGCTTAAATTCTATTTAGGCTTCAATAGTCTCTTTACTATTACGTTTTTTATAACTGGCTTTGAAAATAATGTGTGCATAGGTAACAAACGAACTTTTTAATGAATTTTAACAATTTATCAAATTAATGTTTAAGCACATGTCATGGAAATGGTTCTTCATAAATGTTTCCACGGATAAATAATTTTGAATCACTCATTTTTTACTTTGACATTACCAATTACTGAAAAAAAAATTTCGCCGTCATTTGCCATCACCATCACCAATTTTTATAATTAAAAAATTAAAAAAAATAATTTTCCCGCCTTTCCCCGCACCATGCTACCAACCGCATGTTGACATTCAAGTCACGTAAGAAAAACTCGGCGTGCGACCGCTTTTATAAGTAGCCTACGATGAATAAAAATTCGATTTTAATCATGAAACCAGCCTGGAGTCAGCTATGTGACGTATCAGTGATTGTTGGCGGGAAATTATTGCTGAGATATTTAAAGAGATTATCCGTATTATTATATATCCGTTTGTTGTTAAGTGTAAAAAGAGATGTTAAAAAGTTGTATGAATTTGGTAGAGTTTTTATGAAAATTAAAATGTTTTAATTGTTGTATTTTGTAAGCTTTTGTCAAATGCTTGCCGCTATAACTTATATTATACGTATTTGTTTCGTTGTTAGAAATATTTTACTGAATAATATTACCTAATACATATTATATATTCAGTCAATTTAGTAGCTTACATTTATACTTAATAATTTATTAAGATAAGGAATTTTCACAATACAATAAATTGCAATAGGACAAATACACATTTATAAAAAGAAGCATGCTACCGCGAACATTCATTTACAAGCAAATTAACCGTCAAAACATTTGCTTTTAAATCGCGTTCGATATTTAAACAGCGAATTAGTTAACCGGCCAGTATCAAGTATTAATTAAACAGAGTATTTAATGGGCCCTCTTCACAATGGGCAGCGTTGGGCGAGTAGAGGCAATCACGATAGTGTAGAGCGCCTAAATATCTATAATCGGCCATCATTGTAGATGTTTATTCATAATTGCCGTAATGGCGGCAAACATCGAAGATCATTTGTTGGGCCAACGCTGCCCAATGTGAAGAGGGCCCATAAAGCGGGAAGATATATCAGCCAACAAACAACGGAGACACGTGAAATATCTACATGTGTGGAAACGTTGAAAAAGCTTCGCCGGTAATGGATAGATGTGTGTGTATTGGATGCGGTATTTTGTATTTTTACATAATATAATAAAAAGTACAGAATATTTTTTGCAAAACATCGTCAGACGTGGAAGGGTAATAATTTAGATTGCACTTGTGATTGCACTATACCAAATGAATCTCCTACAGACTGTATAGTAAGCTTGTTACAACGGAGATTGTACGCCGTGGTAATGGGGAGGTTTATGATTGTTTCTATAGTACTTAGGTAAAAACGAGTTCGAAAGTTTTGAAGATTAGAATTCAAAAAACCTTATTGCTGAAATATATAAACAAAAAAAAGCGCAAATAGATCAGAGAGAAAGATCAGGCTCTATCAAGTTTGGGCCAACAAACCGTTATTATAACGATTGATAGGGATAATAGATTAAGTGTACATTTTGAAATAAATATATTTAGTTTACTACATATATTTTTGTAAAATCTTTGGTAAATTTTTAAACCCATATCCACCTCTTTTATTAATTATTAGCATAGCAAAAGATGCCACCATTTCTTCGTACATCTCTATGCGACGTTACAGTAGCAAATACGTCATGCGAGCGTATTTGGGTTTTTAGCTTGCCGCCTGTGTATCGTGGTATCTAGTTATGCTAAACGTATGCATTGTTTACTCTTATGAGGTAAAGTGAAACGTGGAGTCTTTTTCTTTGAAAATATTCAGCGGTGTTTGTGAAATTTTGTGATATTTTGGGAATGTGTCCATTGATTGGATGAAAGGACAGAACTGGTTGAATTATAATTTAACTAGCTTTCCCCCCGCGGCTTCTCCCGCGTTTTCAAAGAAAAACCTGCGTATCTACCGTTCCCGTGGGATTTCCGGGATAAAACTTAGCCTATGTGTTAATCCAAGTTACCCTCTATATTTGTGCTAAATTTCATTGAAATCGGTCCAGTAGTTTATGCGTGAAAACCATACATACTTACATAATTACAAACCTTTCCTCTTTTTAATATTAGTATAGATAAGTGGAGATTTACTTGTTTTTGTGACCCATTTTGTTTATCTAAAACGGATTAAAATACGCCTACATGTTTACGTTACGACAAATAATAATTTATTCATTTAATCTATGTAGGTATAACTAAATTTATGCATTGAAACCATCGATAACTCAAGGCAAAAACTTTTATATAAGAAAAATCTGTAGTATAAAATGTAGCTTGCTCTATAAAAAAGCTCTTGTAGAGTTATTTGAATGAACGCGGTAACCTCAGAAACTACTGGATCGAATGAAAAAAATTAAAAACTGTCTCGTGTTGTCTATCATATTTATCGAGGAAGGCTACTTAATATAAAGCAAAGTTAGCTTCTCGCGTCTGTCTGTATGGCTGTATGTATGTATGCCTAAATTTTTAAAACTGCACAACAGATTGATTCAAGTAAAAGGTTTTAGTATATTATTATTTAATAGGTTATAGACAAAGCGGGCGAAGCCGCGGGTGGAAAGCTAGTTTATATAACATCACGCTACGACCAACGACCGGAGTAACAATCTTAATACTATTATAAAGGCGAAAGTTTGTATGGATGTTTGTTACTCTTTCACGTAAAAACTACTGAACCGATTACAATGAAATTTAGCACACACATAGAGGGTAACTTGGATTAACACATAGGATAGGTTTTATCCCGGAAATCCCACGGGAACAGGAACTATGCGGGTTTTCTTTTGAAAACGCGGGCGAAGCCGCGGGCGGAAATCCATATTGCCAAAATATTCCTGTAAAGCAGACGAAGTAACGTGGGCGAGCTAGTCATACACGATACTTTGAAAGTCATGCCAATCAGAACACTTGAAATTTTCAACAAGTAGAATATATTAGAAAAATAATTCGTTCAAAAAAACTTTCGCAAAGTTTAATGGATTTACAAGTGTGGAGATTATCCTGTTTTGTTAGGGAAAAGTTTTAAGTATACTCGAACGTAAAAAGAGATTTAGATTTGGTATTTTATCGTATTTTTTCGCCCGTTATCGTCGAGATAAAAGTCGCTTTGTTTAGAACGATACGGCTTTTCTTTGAGGGTTTTCATATTTTTCAGCAATTAAACGCCTTTGTTACTTCGTGGTAAAGGAAGAATTTTTGGTGATGATACAAGTTTCAAAAAGTGTATAAATAAATGTCTACTATATTATAATTTAAAATAAATATAAATGTTTCATTAATTTTTAATATGGTATTTACTATTAAGATGGAATACACTAGTGACTAGATGATAGATACTAAAATAGAAAAAAGAATAGGAAATGGCTGAAAGAAATAATGACCTAAGCTTATTTTTTTATCTAATTGTCAACTTCAATCAATGATAGAATTAGACGAAAGCATTAAAAAAGGCCTCCACTACATGTTTCTATTTATCCACGACAAGCATCGAAACTATTCAATAGATTTCGACTTTGTAACTGATTAAATAACTTTATCTAACTGTATCTTAATAAGAAGTGAAATAAACATGTTTTACCTCTTCTATATCACAGTTCTATATATTATAATAAGTAATATATCCACCTGAATAACAAACAAAAAGCAGCTCACAAACATTTATATATTATAAGAATAATTTACGGTACCACACCGGTTGGAAGAAAGCACATCTGTTTTGATTATCACCCTCTCTGCACACGTATTTTGGTATCTGGATAACTCCGAAACTCATATTTGAATTACGCATCACTGCTATGTAATAAACATGTATTAATTTATTTTATTACAGAGATGGTAAGGAATAAACACGCTTTAAACCACGAAAAAGCAGTGGTGGTTCAGAGGTGAGGACCTCGGAATTTATGTCTATATGTTGGAGACTCGAGACCAAGAGAACGTGCAGGAAATAAATCAATTTTTAAATTTAACTGCGCAATTTGAACCATCGAATTGACGACTTGTAACATTTGCGAACTCGCACTTAGCCGGCGTGATGGCCTCTACTGCTGTTGATGATAATGATACCAAGCCTGTTTCTAACTGACTGATTAACTGACGGGTGAGTACGGGAGTACCAGTAAAGCCTAAAGTGTGAGGAAACTCCGATACTAGCTAAGTATAATCTGATGCTTTAACACAGTAACACACCACGTAAAATTTATACAGCACAATTCAATTAGAATTTGATAAATTTTTCAAAGGCTCTCTTATTATGTTATTGCTTGAAGTAAAGCTATAGGTATGATAAGTTTAATTTCGTTATATACAAAAGCGCTAGAATAACATCAATATACTGATGGTTGCAAGTTATATTTGGTATGTAAATAAATATTTTTTCTATAAATATTGCTACATAATATATAAGCTATATATAAAGAAGCCGAAAAAAAAGTGGTAAAGACAAAATCATTTCCTTCATCAAATCGGCGAAGGTTTGGCCAAAGGAATTTCTTATTTCATAAGTAAACAGTTTTTCTAACTTGCCAAGATTTTATTAATGTATCTCAGTTTCCTATTCCTACCAATATTTATGTGTGCCAAAATCTACATGGAAAATAGAATATCATTTTTCTGTATATAGTGATTTATTGTATTCCTGGCACCATGAATACAGGCCTTTGGGCAGATTTCCAACAGCCTAGTTGGCAAGAAACTATGAGCTATTAAGGTAAGAAAAAAATATGTATCCTTTCTATATACTAGATATAATATATCTATAAAATAAAAATGAATCGCCAAATATTGTTCTTTTTAACGTTTTTGTTATGGTACAAGGAATGTTCTTATGCACGAAAAAGGAGCAATAAGAACACTATTACATGCGAAAGCGAATTTGTTTATCTTTCTTGCATTGACTGGTGCTATATTAAAAATGAGACATGACATGTAATTTTCTTTGACCACACGAGATAAGCCGCAGGCAATAGTATTTTATGTTTCGCATTTTAATTAAAATGAACTTTGATCATATTTGTTATTTGCAACTTCGTTCATCATCATCAGCCCATATAAGTTCCCACTGCTGGGACACGGGCCTCCTATGAGGCTACAGGCCACAATCACAGTATTACAATATTATTTTTCTTCGGCATGTTGGTTATCACGATGATTTAATTTCGTTCATTTAGGTACTTATTTTTATTTACTTTACATAGAAATTAACGCCTCTTCTAAAAGCCTATTTTCAACTGTTTATATTGTTAGTTCTGTCAGCGTAAAATTAATAATATTGTTTTGAATTTCCTCTATATTTAATAAATAAAAATAAAGCTTATTCATTTAGGGACGTAATTGCTACAAGTGCTACCAGCAAATAATTTACGAGGATCAAAATTCAAGCGAAGTTCCAGGTAAAGACGAAATATGCCAACGCTTATTTTAAATTCGACGTTCCTTGAAGCTCTAACCTAATTATAATAATTATATTTTAAATTTGCAAGGGAATAGAAACATGACGGGCGGTTAATAGGCGATTAGATGTTAAGCGTATTATTGAGTTTCTAAGAACTTGTGGCTCTAATGGAATTTTAAAATATCTAAGCCATTGAAAAGGGAATACAAATTTCATGTTAATTTATTATGGAATTGTTTCGGTGTCAAGGCTACAAATCTTAAAAAATAAAAGATATTAGAACTCGCTGTGCCGCGCGGTTTCGCTCGGGGTCAATCCCGCAGGCAAAATCAACTTTCTTTAGCCCATGTGTTATTCCCGGGCTCGAACCACGCAAAATCAAGTATTTTTATAATAGCTCATGTGTAACATGTATAACCTATATTACTGTAAAGTTTCATCCAAGTTTTTTGAGTAGTTTTCGTGAAAGAATAACAAACATACATACATATACATCCATCCTCACAAACTTTCGCATTTATAATATTAGTAGGATATGGTAGTAGAATGTTTTGAGGCTATTATTCATAGACGTATAATAAGGCTTGGAGAATAATCAATATATTCGAAAAAGCTCCAAGGTAAATGTTTACCTCATAAATCAAATTTTTGTTTCTCTTAGTCTATAGGTAATATTTTGTTGTGAAACTTTTATAGGCAATGGAAATTTACAACTACGTTACATTTTTTTATACTGATCTAAAATTGATAATACATGCATTACTCAAATTGATATTTTAACATGGGAAATCCTAATTTCTCAATGTAAGTATATAATAGCATTGCGTTTTTTATTAAGATTAATTAATAAGCTCTTTAATTTTCGTTTTAAAATAGTTAACTAAAATGATATTTCAGATTACGTTGATAGCACAAAAAATATATTACACGAAAGATATTTCTTTATATTTATGGCGCAGATAATTTCTTTCTCCTAAATACACTTGCTTGTTGCCACTAATTGGACAAAAATGACAACAAATAAAGCTGTTAACAAAACATTTAGAAAATTGACCTTCCCATCAGCTATTCATTTAAACAATGCACACAGCTTTTCCCACAAAATATCAAGATTTTATATTCAAACGTAATAAAGATTCAAGTCAACATTCGGTCGGTACATAAAAGTTGAGTGACCCAGCCTACCCGGCGCCGAAACTCCTATATTTGTCTGAAACTAGATACTGCTACGTCACCTCTCGATTTATCATCTAAATCTATTACTTTTACGACTAGTAAGACTGAATTTTCTTTTCAGACACTTAAAGCTTTTGTCTGATAGAACGCGATTAGCGCGCGTCATAGCGGTTGGTTATGACGCCGAGTTGTGTTATACTACACGGTAGCTTACCGAAAAACAGAGCGACAAATCCATTATGTTGTTTGCTAGATAGAACGCGTACTTAGCGCCCGTCAGAGCGCTAACCTGACGCTGCGCAATAACGCCGAGCTTTGTGGTACAACGTGCTATTGGCTATGTCAAATAAAACGCATTCATATGTCACGTTATAGCTATACTTTTTGATGGGATTTCAACGCGTGAAACAACACAATTCTGCATCTTAGCGCGGCGTTATGTTAGCGCTCTGACGTGCACTAAAAACGCTTTCTATCTGCCATTAATGCTATCGACTTATTGAGATACTCTTGGTGGATAATAATATGTCCATTTGTTTTATGGTAATGTTGGAATAACATCTGCTGTTATTAAGTCCATTGGGCATATTTGGACTAGTTCTTTTTATGGCAATGAGTTCAGATTTTAGTTCATAAACTATCTACATTCATAAATAGCTGTACTTCGCAGTTTTCCCGCATTGTTCCGCTAATATTAGACTTAGTGTGATGATAATATTATAATATAGGTAGCCTATAGGCTATAGCCTTCCTCGATAAATGGGCTACCACAGAAATAATTTTTCTAATCGGACCCTTAGTTTTTGAGCGCGTTCAAACAAACAAACTCTCAAACTTGATAAATAGTATAGATAAATGTGTGTTTAATTATTTTTTCACACCATCTTTCACATCATAAACAAACAAAAGTACTTTTATGTTCAAAATTCTACACAAGTTATATTTAGTTTATTTTCACAAATAAACGGATATTAAAGCGTTGGTTTAGATTACAAGGAGTTTTACCAACAAGGCCAACGAGGAATAAGTTCCCTTTGAGGTTTGGTTAAGAGTTAGTAGGCTTCAACGATCTTCGTATTACCTTTATTTTAATGTTTATCGGATAATTACTTGAAGGAATGTTAAGAAAATGGAAATAAACTGATGATATTTATGTATTTTTAACATGTTCACACATTCTTATGTTCATGTATAAAATTTCTATAATAAAAAAGAGCGTGTGTGCCGAACACAAGTGTCGGTAGTTCTTTGGCAAGACATTAAAATATTCGCCTTACTCCATGACGTGACGGTATTGCCATGACACGACCATCAAATTTTACTCTCAACGCGCCTAAAGAAGTTTCAAACCCTATGAATAGTACTTAATTTATACAAGTTCAGACACATCCACCTTCGCTAGTAAACTCCGTATAAAATCGATCAGATCTACCTAATAATTTACAAGAAAAATCATTCATATAAAATTATATTTATAAAGGCTCAAATAGATAGTCTTCAATATCTATTATAGCCGAGAAATAACGTCAACTTCAAATAGTTAATTCCCAAGTCTATAAATAATCCACTAAATTAATAAATCACGTACGAAAGTTGGTAACTCGCTAACATATAAAACGATACTAGATCATATTCAACTATCGTTAACTTGAGCCACTATAACTGTGTGATTCTTGGACTTACTTTCAAGATTGTCTCTTGACTTCGTAACATCATTTGACAAAGATATATAGATATGGAATAGACTTATATTATAAACTACTAGATTTCCGCCCGCGGCTTCGCCCGCGGCTTCGACCGCGTTTTCAAAGGAAAACCCGCATAGTTCCCGTTCCCGTGGGATTTCCGGGATAAAACCTATCCTATGTGTTAATCCAAGTTACCCTCTATATGTGTGCTAAATTTCATTGTAATCGGTTCAGTAGTTTTTACGTGAAAGAGTAACAAACATCCATACATCCATACATCCTTACAAACTTTCGCCTTTATAATAGTAATAATAGTTATAAACTATTGTCCCGACAAACGTTGCCTTCTCTTATCATTTTGGAGTATGGAAAATAGATGTTGATGATTCTCAGGCCTAACTAATATGCACATAAAATTTCACGAGAATCGGTCAGGCCATTTAGGAGGAGTATAACTACAAACACCGCGACACGACAAGTAGAAGAGAACCTAGTTAATTTACGGGTCCATACTCCACGAGTATTCATTGAAAGCTTTCTAATCTATCATTGAGTGTATGCAGTAATGAGGTAGCAAGTTTAAAGTAAAAAGTCCTCATATAAGTGAAAAAACCTCGTGAGGAATAATAAACCATAAGAATATTACGAACTTTCACACACTGATTATTAATTTTACCATTTTACATTAATATAGCTACGGGACGAACTTTTATAATGTACTACTAAAAAAATGTTCTACGCCTGTTTACAATAAAATCATTTAACAAAGTGGTGTTAGAATGAGCATTCGTTCGTTTGATCTAAATGCCCCGTAACAGGCAATAATTACCTTTCTGCTTTAGTACTAGATATTTTTATTATCAACTAGCGGTCCGCCCCGGCTTCGCCCGTGGTACATGTTTACGTTTTCTCTACATAAGAACCATCCTCGTACTTCAAGGAATAATATAAAAAAAGAATTATCGAAATCGGCTCAGCCGTTCTCGAGTTATGCGCTTACCAACACATTTTGCGATTCATTTTTATATATAAGAAGATCAGCAGAAGTTTGGCCACCATCCCACCTGATGGGAAGATCCCAAGGCGATGTGGCCTACTTGGTTGCACATCTGCCTAGAAGGAGCCTTTTCACCCTAGCTTTGAAGAGGTCCAAGTTATATTGTTCAGGAAAAAATGAAAAGATATAAAAATATCGTATTTCTAGTACTTTAGATCCATGTTACCGTGTAAGTTGTCTCGATAATAATAATTGAACTGTTCTACTTCATGCGCTAAATTGTTTCGTTCTGGCCTCAAGCCAGACTTCGCCATTTTGTGAAATGGCTTTTATACCACAATTTATTTTGATTGAAACACTCGCGAAAATATTATGTTGTTGTTTTGTAGGTGAAGGGAAATTTAAAAGGTAAAAGTATGATGTGTGACTAAAGGGTCATGAGGCATCGAGATATCTAGAACAAATTTATGGAAAGTCACAACTTGTCGAACGATATTTCATGTTTTGTTTTAATTTTTTTTATTAATTTTATAAACAATGACAAAGATAAGAATAAGCAAGGTTTTTGAGGATATAATATTTGTAGGGTTATATTTTACAATTAATGTTAATTGAGATGTTATCTTTCACCATTTCATAATTGTAATGACTTACTTCTATAGGATATTTTTTTCTCGATCTCATAGATAAGTTAATAATATCTTATACTCCATGATATTTCAGTGTGCTGCTTCATCATGTTTTCGTAAACTGCAACAGTATGCGTTAAGGAAGCTTTTATTGAAGCAGGTTACAAAATAATACCTAAAATATTTTAAAAGACCTAATATATAATCAATTTACTTCCTTCTGTTCTTTTTCATTAGCCTTTTTGTTTGAAGTAATACATGAAAGCATACTTCCTACCATAAACAAAATAGATACCTACTCAAAAAGCAATATTTATTAACTGTTATCGCCATGACGTAACACACTCAAAGATAAACCACCATAAATAACAGAGTATAAAAGGTTTCAGTCCGGAAAGATAATTAAAAGTCACAGTTTTCAAAACGTTTTTCTGACAAACGGGGCGAACGTAGCGGATAATTTGTGACCATTGACTTTTAAATGTGACGGTTAAGGTGGGTGTGCATTGGGCGGTGAAAAATCGAAACGGTTTAAGAGAGCTTAGGGATAGTTATCAAAACTGTACAGTGAATTACTGCTACTAACTTGTATAATATAAAATTATTTTGTCACAATGTTTGTAGTCAAACTTTATGTAGTATCCACTTCATATTTATTTTTTATTTATTTATCCATGTCACCAAACTACACTGGTATATTGTTAAGTTACTAATGGTCTCAACGTTGAAATCTGTAGCAGAATATAAAACTTTTCTTTTTAGTTTTTACAAATGTATTGAATATTGAGGACGAGCTCTATGATAATAACTATTATGAAACTGTGACCCGCAGTTTTATCATTACATGAAATTCATCAAAGTTGGATCAATTCTTTTCAAATGAAATCAGAAAATATAATATTATTATTCCACTCTCACACACACTTCCGTTTAAAATATTAGTACCTAATAGTAACGGAGCAATAAATTAATATTTCTTAAAAATAATTAAAAAACATAATATAACAAACAGCCTGATGTGGTTAGACCCCAAAGGTGTAGCAAAATATGACATAGCTGACATATTTCAGAAGACACAGTTTGTGAAGAGATATTCGACCACAAATGCTTTCACTTTAAATTTTGAACATTTTCATCTTAGATATTTTCATCTTTCTATTTCAAGCAATCGTTCATAGATATCTTCTTATATATAAAATTCTCGTGTCACAATGTTAGTCTGCATACTCCTCCGAAACGGGTGGACCGATTCTCATGAAATTTTCTGTGCATATCGGGTAAGTCTGAGAATCGGCCAACATCTATTTTTCATATGTACCACGGGCGAAGCCGGGGCGGACCGCTAGTAATAGTATAGATTTGTATTTAAGTATGAAAAACGTTTATTAAGTACTTTGATATAAAAATAATTGGTTAGGATTTGCAAAAAATAGCATTATGATTATAATATTGTCTCGATAGATGATTTTATACATAACTAGCTTTCCGCCCGCGGCTTCGCCCGCTTTGTCTAAAACCTATAATAAATTATATACTAACACCTTCCTATTGAATCACTCTATCTATTACAAAAGAGCGCATTAAAATCCGTTGCGTAGTTTTAAAGATTTAAGCATACATAGGGACATAGGGACAGAAAAAGCGACTTTGTTAACTATGTAGTGATATAGATTTATAGACAAACTAGTGGTCCGCCCCGGCTTCGCCCGTGATACATATTTATACAATAAAAGGTAGCCTATGTCCTTTCTCGGGTATCAAAATATCTCCATACCAAATTTCATGCAAATTGGTTCAGTAGTTTAGGCGTGATTGAGTAACAGACAGACAGACAGAGTTACTTTCGCATTTATAATATTAGTATGGATATGTATGCATATAATATATTATTTGTTTATTATAATCTTTCTTATATATAAAAATGAATCGCAAAATGTGTTGGTAAGCGCATAACTCGAGAACGGCTGAACCGATTTCGATAATTCTTTTTTTATTATATTCCTTGAAGTACGAGGATGGTTCTTATGTAGAGAAAACGTAAACATGTACCACGGGCGAAGCCGGGGCGGACCGCTAGTATATTATAGGTAATCATAATATATAATTTTTTTATTATATATTGAATTTCATATAATAAACAAATTAATATGAAATTCAATGTATATATATTATATTATATCTATAATTTTCACTCTGTGGAATTCTCTAGCATCTCTACAGCGGCATTTTAACTGCAATATTACCAGGTTTAATAACATAATATTGTATGTTTTTAAATCAATTGATCCATCAATCAAACAAATAAAAGGTACGTAAGTAAAATATTTTTCGCAGAACAAGTCGTAAGTAAAAACTTTTAATAAGAACAATACTCATGAAAGTAATCTGTATTCTTTCACAATCGCGTAGGCTGTAAAAATATCCGTTGAAAGCGGTATTAAAGTTTAAATTTCTGATGTATTACTGAAATATTGAAAAGCTATTGACTTGATTAAAATGCTTCATTATAAATGGGTATACAAAAAAAATCAACACGTTCTTTTTTTTCTTCAACATAATAATATAAGAAATTGGAGAATATTCTATGAAATAGGCCGGAACAAAAAGCCGCCAAGCGGGGTTTCGTAGCAGACACTGATTTATAATTATACTAGCTTTCCACCCGCGGCTTCAGCCGCTTTGTCTAAAACCTAATAAAATATAATATATTAAAACCTTCCTCTTGAATCACTCTATCTATTAAAAGAATCCGCGTCAAATCCGTTGCGTAGTTTCAAAGATTTAAGCATACATATAGGGACATAGGGACAGAGAAATCGATTTTGTTTTATACTACGTAGTGATTATTAAATTCCATAATAAATTAAATACATATTATTGACTTTGTATCAAACTGAAACTCAAACTCAAACATTTATTTATTCAATTAGACTTCTTCTAGAAGCACTTTTGAAACGTCATTAGGTACATATTTTTAACATTTACCACCGATCCGGAAAGCAGTATCTACGGAGAAGAATCGGCAAGAAACTCCATAGTTGCTCTTTTTAATCATATCAGTTTTACAATTTTACAAATTACATATGTAACATCATAATAATTATATTAACATAATATGCCAAAGAACTGTTTTTATCGTCCATATATTCCTTAATGTATCAAATGATGTATCAAATAATAAATAAGTACCTTAGTAGTTTGTTCCAACTTCCATATAAAAATAGCTTTTAATTCATGCGTTAAGCAGGAGTGAGGTAGCAATTCTTCTAAGTAATTAAGTTAAGCTCTCGTTAAGGTGAAACTTAGATGTATGGAGAAATAATGAACTTAACCAACATATAAAGGGAATAAGCTTTC
>CAJQZN010042600.1:40806-57488 GCA_907164685.1 Colias eurytheme | reverse complement strand
ATGGAGAAATAATGAACTTAACCAACATATAAAGGGAATAAGCTTTCCGGGTCATTAACCTAAGTAAAAGCAATTTTACAAGTAATTAGCATTACAAGTTAATAGAGAGGATGATATTAGTATAAGTACTTAATACTAATATAGTCGTACTAGATTTCCACCCGCGGCTTCGCCCGCATTTTCAAAGGAAAACCCGCATAGTTCCCGTTCCCGTGGGATTTCCGGGATAAAACCTATCCTATGTGTTAATCCAAGTTACCCTCTATATGTGTGCAAAATTTCATTGTAATCGGTTCAGTAGTTTTTACGTGAAAGAGTAACAAACATCCATACATCCATACATCCATACAAACTTTCGCCTTTATAATAGTATTAAGATTCTCCAAGCCTTATTATACGTCTATGAATAATAGCCTCAAAACATTCTACTACCATATCCTACTAATATTATAAATGCGAAAGTTTGTGAGGATGGATGTATGTTTTTGTTATTCTTTCACGAAAAAACTACTCAAAAAATTTGGATGAAACTTTACAGTAATACATGTTACACACGAGCTATTATAAAAATACTTGATTTTGCGTGGTTCGAGCCCGGGATTAACACATGGGCTAAAGAAAGTTGATTTTGCCTGCGGGATTGACCCCGAACGAAACCGCGCGGCACAGCGAGTTGTAATATATTTTTCATGCCTCAGAATTTAGAATATAATAATAATCTATTAAAGATTTGTAGCTTTACACTGAAACAATTCCATAATAAATTAACATGAAAATATTCCCTTTTCAATGGCTTAGATATTTTAAAATTCCATTAGTTCTTAGAAACTCAATAATACGCTTAACATCTAATCGCCTATTAACCGCCCGTCATGTTTCTATTCCCTTGTATTTAAAATATAATTATTATAATTAGGTTAGAGCTTCAAGGTACGTCGAATTAAAATAAGCGTTGTCATATTTCGTCTTTACCTGGAACTTCGCTTGAATTTTGATCCTCGTAAATTATTTGCTGGTAGCACTTGTAGCAATTACGTCGCTAAATGATAAAGCTTTATTTCTATTTATAAATATAGAGGAAATTCAAAACAATATTATTAATTTTACGCTGACAGAACTAACAATATAAACAGTTGAAAATAGGCTTTTAGAAGAGGCGTTAATTTCTATGTAAAGTAAATAAAAATAAGTACATAAATGAACGAAATTAAATGATCGTGATAACCAACATGCCGAAGAAAAATAATATTGTAATACTGTGATTGTGGCCTGTAGCCTCATAGGAGGCCCGTGTCCCAGCAGTGGGAACTTATATGGGCTGACGATGATGAACGAAGTTGCAAATAACAATATATGATCAAAGTTCATTTTAATTAAAATGCGAAACATAAAATACAAGCTATTGCCCTCGGCTTCGCTCGTGTGGTCAAAGAAAATTACATGTCATGTCTCATTTTTATTATAGCACCAGTCAGTGCAAGAAAGATAAACAAATTCGCTTTCGCATGTAATAGTGTTCTTATTGCTCCTTTTTCGTGCATAAGAACATTCCTTGTACCATAACAAAAACGTTAAAAAGAACAATATTTGGCGATTCATTTTTATTTTATAGATATATTATATCTAGAATATAGGAAGGATAAATATCTGTGGTGTTTGGTATATACCTCGTAAGTGCAAAAATGGCCATTTTTTGTTTTTTGGCCATCTATACTGATAAAAACGTCCTCTTTCGATTGGTCTATGTCACATAAGCCTATTGATAGTAGAAATACCTTAAATAGGTTGTATCAAAACCACTTAAGTACAAAAAAAAATATTTTTATTTGATACAAATATATTAATATAACTTAACATAGACTTGTAAAACGAATACTCAATCAACGAACGGCCATTTACAACGTAAGAGCACTTAACATAATTAGACCAAACTTGAATAATTATTATCATCACTTATTTGTACCAAATCAAATAAAATTATTTGTGAACTTAACAGGTCTTCTCTGAGTTCTCCCTTACTTAAATATAACGTTATTTGGCACATAATTTAAATCTTCAGACATAAGGTCTTAAGCCTATTATCTATAAAGAAACATGCATGTGATGCAAGATCTCTTAGACTTAGTGTGTTCAGAAACGTTTACCAATCTTTAAATCGATTTAAAGATTGGTAAACGTTTAAAAAGCCAAATAACGATACCTACATGCACAAGGTTTGATTCTTTGTCTCTTCAAATTCATTCTTTCATGTCAGATTAGAATAGATTTAGAAAAATCGGAGCATAAGGCAACATTTCACTATGAAACTAAAAGATAAAAGCTGTTTGTTTACAGATTCCAAATTTAACTGCATCTGTAGCCTTTTATAAAAGAAACTTTGGACTTTTAATTTAAAAATCTGCAAAGTTACTACTAAACGAACATTCCATTATGTTATGTATGAAGGAATAGCTCAAAGAGGTGCGGATGAAATCGCATCATGCTTATTATGGCATTTTTGGCAGAAGAAGTAGAGTAGCTTATTTTATATTCAGTGTTTTCCAGGTCAAAAACGGTATAATATCTTGCCTGTTAAGCAGATATTGAAAGATTCGTTCAAAAAAGAAATAGCACCATCTCCGTTCCCCGAGATAAATGAAAATGACCAGCAATCGCCATGATGTAAAATTAATTAATGAATCTGACTTCTTTCCATTTTCGAAACTATTGACTACCTACTCATTTTATCAAAAGAAATACTGCAACAGACAAAACTACATTTGGTTAGAACTGTATTTTCTGGTTGATGTATGAAAAGTCTAATGACGTAGATTTTAAATACTCTTTGAGTGAAAATGAAGAGTTTCTGTATTTCTGGTTTAAGAGAACTGAGAAAAGATAGAATTCTCTGAAGTGGCTTTGCCATTGGCCTCTAATGAGCCTATCAATATCGATGCTCTGAAATTCAAAGATATCTTAGATCTCCTGCCAATAAGTGATCCAATTTATGATGATTATTTCAAATCATTGTCTCATGGTCCAACTAGAAACAATCTTATGACTTTCAGTGACAGTGATGACGACTATGAATGAATGTTGTAGTGGTACGTTTTACAAACAAATTTTATTTGACTGGATCCAGCTCGTAACTATTTGCAGGGTAAAGACATCTTCTCACAAGGAGAAGACATGACCAATAATCACCACGCTTGCTCACTGCTGGTTGGTGATTTCAGACCAAAATCCCGGTTGCCATCACGATGTTTTCCTGTTATTAGAAATGATGATGTTTTCTTGTTATAGAAGATGTATCTCTGGTTATTAGAGAATCTACTTATGCATCCGAAAAAGACACATTGGTACATGTCGGTTGATGGGATCGATCCCGCAGCATCTAGCACGGCAGGCAAGCGAACTACCGTGACTTCTGAACCACACACACACACACACACACTACTTTTAGGATTTTACTTTGTAGAGAGAGTATCAGAGAATTGCATATTGCACGAAAATCACAATATTTCCTGGCTTTTTTATGAGTACTTATAATTGTGGCAAATCACACTCCTATTCGTTTTTGTTTTTATATATGGTTAAATCTATTTGTATGGAAGACGTTTCCCCATAATATTTGTTTTTTAATGTCTGTTTATGTCTCCGTCGATAAAAAAAAAAGAAAAATCCTTTCCATTAAGGTAAAAATAGGAATAAATACTAATTAAGAGTACAAATAAACATGCTCTAATCCACTTAAGTACACACGTTTTAGACATTTTCACATCATTTTCACATTTTTTCTTTTGGTACAAACATGTTAAGTAACAATTACTCTTGAACTAGAACATTTTTTTTATTTTTTTTGTAAGTGTTCAAAACTTGAACATAATAGACATTTAAATATCATAAATTTGTTTTACTCAAGTGTTTATTCCGATCTGTAGCAACAGGGTAGCAACCGTGAAAACTTTCAAACGCTCATACCCAAAAATCACCATTTTGCACTTAAGTGGTACGTACCAAATACCACAGATATTTTTTCTTACCTTAATAGCTCATAGTTTCTTGCCAACTAGGCTGTTGGAAATCTGCCCAAAGGCCTGTATTCATGGTGCCAGGAATACAATAAATCACTATATATACAGAAAAATGATATTCTATTTTCCATGTAGATTTGGCACACATAAATATTGGCAGGAATAGGAAACTGAGATAATTAATAAAATCTTGGCAAGTTAGAAAAACTGTTTACTTATGAAATAAGAAATTCTTTTGGCCAAACCTTCGCCGATTTGATGAAGGAAATGATCTTGCCTTTACCACTTTTTTTTCGGCTTCTTTATATTATTATTATGTAGCAATATTTATAGAAAAAATATTTATTTACATACCAAATATAACTTGCAACCATCAGTATATTGATCTTATTCTAGTGCTTTTATATAATATAACGAAATTAAACTTATCATACCTATAGCTTTACTTTAAGCAATAATATAATAAGAGAGCCTTTGAAAAATGTATCAAATTCTAATTGAATTGTGCTGTATAAATTTTACGTGGTGTGTTACTGTGTTAAAGCATCAGATTGTACTTAGCTAGTATCGGAGTTTCCTCACACTTTAGGCTTTACTGGTATTCCCGTACTCACCCGTCAGTTAATCAGTCAGTTAGAAACATAGGCTTGGTATCATTATCATCAACAGCATTAGAGGCCATCACGCTGACCAAGTGCGAATTCGCAGATGTTACATGTCGTTAATTTGAGAAGTGGTGATTACAAATTGCACAGTTAAATTGAAAAATCAATTTATTTCCTGCACGTTTTCTTGGTCTCGAGTCTCAAACATATCGACATGAATTCCGAGGTCCTCACCTCTGAACCACCACTGCTTTTTCGTGGTTTAAAGCGTGTTTATTCCTTACCATCTCTGTAATAAAATAAATTAATACATGTTTATTTATAGCAGTGATGCGTAATTCAAATATGAGTTTCGGAGTTATCCAGATACCAAAATACGTGTGCAGAGAGGGTGATAATCAAAACAGATGTGCTTTCTTCCAACCGGTACCGTAAATTATTCTTATAATATATAAATGTTTGTGAGCTGCTTTTTGTTTGATATTCAGGTGGATATATTACTTACTAGCGGTCCGCCCCGGCTTCGCCCGTGGTACATATTTCGCAATAAAAAGTGGCCTATGTCCTTTCTCGGGTATCAAAATATCTCTATACCAAATTTCATGCAAATTGGTTCAGTAGTTAAGGCGTGATTGAGTAACAGACAGACAGACAGAGTTACTTTCGCATTTATAATATTAGTATGGATTGTAATATATAGAACTGTAATTTAAAGGAATTTTTATTATGCTTTTACTAGAGTTGGATAAATACATATAATAAGTTGTAGAATGTGAGTAATAATAAAATGATTGTTTCAAGATGTATTCCAGTAAAATACCTTTTGTTGATTCCATACTATCGAAAACCGCACGAAAATCTGCTTAATTGTTTTGGTGCTAGTCGTGAACAAATAGAAACACGTAGCGGCGGAATTTATTATCATATTCAAGGTAAGAAATTACGCCCCGATTCCATCTGGTTTGGACTGGAGACGATAAAAAAAAATTTTTTTTTTAATTATGTCAGTATTTATTTTCGTAATGTACACTACGATTGATACGCACAAGTTTAAACAACACATTTCCATTACGTTTTTCTTTTTGTCCTATAAGTGTATACTCTATAATCTACATAGTAAATATCTGTAAGCTTGTACTATCACCAAAAATTCTTCCTTCCCACGAAGTAACAAAGGCGTTTAATTGTTGAAAAATATGAAAACCCTCAAAGAAAAGCCGTATCGTTCTAAACAAAGCGACTTTTATCTCGACGATAACGGGCGAAAAAATACGATAAAATACCAAATCTAAATCTCTTTTTACGTTCGAGTATAGGTACTTAAAACTTTTCCCTAACAAAACAGGATAATCTCCACACTTGTAAATCCATTAAACTTTGCGAAAGTTTTTTTGAACGAATTATTTTTCTAATATATTCTACTTGTTGAAAATTTCAAGTGTTCTGATTGGCATGACTTTCAAAGTATCGTGTATGACTAGCTCGCCCCCGTTACTTCGTCTGCTTTACAGGAATATTTTGGCAATATATTTCACTAGATTTCCGCCCGCGGCTTCGCCCGCGTTTTCAAAGGAAAACCCGCATAGTTCCCGTTCCCGTGGGATTTCCGGGATAAAACCTATCCTATGTGTTAATCCAAGTTACCCTCTATATGTGTGCTAAATTTCATTGTAATCGGTTCAGTAGTTTTTACGTGAAAGAGTAACAAACATCCATACATCCATACAAACTTTCGCCTTTATAATAGTATTAAGATTGTTACTCCGGTCGTTGGACGTAGCGTGATGTTATATAAACTAGCTTTCCACCTACGGCTTCGCTCGCTTTGTCTAAAACCTATTAAATAATAATATACTAAAACCTTTCACTTGAATCAATCTGTTGTGCAGTTTTAAAAATTTAAGCATACATACATACAGCCATACAGACAGACGCGAGAAGCGAACTTTGCTTTATACTATGTAACCTTCCTGGATAAATATGATAGACAACACAAGACAGTTTTAATTTTTTTCATTCGATCCAGTAGTTTCTGAGGTTACCGCGTTCATTCAAATAACCGAACTCTACAAGAGCTTTTTTATAGAGCAAGCTACATTTTATACTACAGATTTTTCTTATATGAATTTTTTTTCTTTGAGTAATCGATGATTTCAACGCATAAATTTACTTATACCAACATAGATTATATGCATAAATTAAATTTTGATCACATCGTAAACACGTAGGCGTGCCATTTTCATATTTTAATCCGTTTTAGGGTCGATTTTTCAATCCTTGGTTAAAACTTACCCGTCCAATACAGAATTACACGATAAGGTTAAAATGTTACATATAAACTTTCAAATACGGGTAATTAGAATTAAATGCATTTTTAAAATGATAATGACATACGTTATTCGAATACGAATAAGTTTTAACCAAGGATTGAAAAATCAGCCCTTAGATAAACAAAATGAGTCACAAAAACAAGTCAATTTCACAGTCATTATTGTAGTGGTAACTAATTTCTCTGAGTCGTAAGTTTTTTTTAACTTTATTAACTGTAATAAATATTATTCATTACGGTTTGTTGTTCAGTTTTAATTTAAAATTTATTCCTAGTATAGTTTATTAGTTCATAATTTAGCACCAAGCCGCACTAAGCGGGTTTCGCTGTTTTTTTTTAATATAAAAATTTCTAAATATAATTATATTAAAAAAGTTCAATGCAGATATAAAAAAAATAATAGTCATATATTTTAATAATATTTATATTACACAGTGAATATACCACTGACATCATGAAAAACCTTCCTACTAATATTATAAATGCGAAAGTTTGTGAGAATGTATGTATGTAATGTTTGTTACTCTGTCACACTAATACTTCTGAACTGATTACAATGAAATTTAGCTCACATATAGAAGGTAACTTGGATTAACACATAGGATAGGTTTTATCCCACAGGAACGGGAACTATGCGGGTTTTTTTGGTAACGCGGGCGAAGCCACGGGGGGAAAGCTAGTAAAATTATAATTCAACCAGTTCTGTCCTTTCATCCAATCAATGGACACATTCCCAAAATATCACAAAGTTTCACAAACACCGCTGAATATTTTCAAAGAAAAAGACTCCACATTTCACTTTACCTCATAAGAGTAAACAATGCATACGTTTAGCATAACTAGATACCACGATACACAGACGGCAAGCTAAAAACCCAAATACGCTCGCATGACGTATTTGCTACTGTAACGTCGCATAGAGATGTACGAAGAAATGAAGGTGGCATCTTGTGCTATGCTAATCCATACTTAATATTATAAATGCGAAAGTAACTCTGTCTGTCTGTCTGTTACTCAATCACGCCTAAACTACTGAACCAATTTGCATGAAATTTGGTATGGAGATATTTTGATACCCAAGAAAGGACATAGGCTACTTTTTATCCCGGGAAAATGATGCAATCCCGGAAATCCCACGGGAACGGGAACTATGCGGGTTTATCTTTGACTGCGCGGGCGAAGCCGCGGGCGGAAACCTAGTAATAAAATATATGATATAGGTAAAAAAATGTACCAAATATTTTACCAAAATGTATGTACAAACTAAATCTATTTATTTCAAAATGTACACTTAATCTATACTTAATCTATCTCTATCTATCCTTATAATAGCGGATTGTTAAACCAATCTTGACAAAGACTGATCTTTCTCTGAGCTGTTCTGTTTGTGCTTTTCTTGTTTATATATTTCAGCAATAAGCTTTTTTTGTATTTTAATATTCTAAAATTTTGAGTAGAATCAATCATAATACTCCCCATTACCACGGCGCGGCGTGCAATCTCCATTGTAACTAACTTACAATACTTATTACTTTTAAATATATCTAACTAGCGACCCGCCCCGGCTTCGCACGGGTGCAATGCTGATACTAAATACACTACAGAAAAACTGTGAACGTTGTAAAAAACATAGTGGCCCGGCCGGCCGGTACCGCCGCAAACGCTACGTCCCGCAATTTTTAAATCTGTAAGTTATTGTGGGTTATCCATAAGAGATAGACATATACCATCGCGGACTTTTCTGTAGTAGACCTTTTCAATGTGCACTATACTTAGTACATTATTTTGATAAAACTCCTAGGGTTCAGCCTGCGTTTGCAATGTAAGCAGAAAAAATGTAATTATTTACGACACTACATTAGAAACCTCAAAAATAACAGTACTTCGCCACTATAATTTGATGGATGTTATTTTACATATAAACCTTCCTCTTGATCCCTCTATCTATTAAAAAAACCGCATCAAAATCCGTTGCGTAGTTTCAAGATTTAAGCATACAAAGGGACATAGGGAAATAGGGACAGAGAAAGCAACTTTGTTTTATACTATGTAGTGAAAATACAAAATACCACATCCAATGCACACACATCTATCCATTACCGGCGAAGCTTTTTCAACGTTTCCACACATGTAGATATTTCACGTGTCTCCGTTGTTTGTTGGCTGATATATCTTCCCTCTTTATGGGCCTTCTTCACATTGGGCAGCGTTGGCCCAACAAATGATCGTCGATGTTTGCCGCCATTACGGCGATTATGAATAAACATCTACAATGATGGCCGATCATAGATATTTAGGCGCTCTACACTATCGTGATTGTCTCTACTCGCCCAACGCTGCCCATTGTGAAGAGGGCCCATTAAATACTCTGTTTAATTAATACTTGATACTGGCCAGTTAACTAATTCGCTGTTTAAATATGGAACGCGATTTAAAAGCAAATGTTTTGACGGTTAATTTGCTTGTAAATGAATGTTCGCGGTAGCATGCTTCTTTTTATAAATGTGTATTTAATTTTTTATGTTTTATGTTTATTTTTTATTTATGTGTGTTTATTATTTATGTGTATTTTTTTATTTGTCCTATTGGAATTTATAGTACCTATTGTGAAGATTCTTTATCTTAAATAAATTATTATTAAGTATAAATGTAAGCTACTAAACTGACTGAATATATAGGTATTAGGTAATATTATTCAGTAAAATATTTCTAACAACGAAACAAATACGTATAATATAAGCTATAGCGGCAAGCATTTGACAAAAGCTTACAAAATACAATAATTAAAACATTTTAATTTTCATAAAAACTCTACCAAATTCATACAACTTTTTAACATCTCTTTTTACACTTATTTAAATATTAACTCGACAAACGGATATATAATAATACGGATAATCTCTTTAAATATCTCAGCAATAATTTCCCGCCAACAAATCACTGATACGTCACATAGCTGACTCCAGGCTGGTTTCATGATTAAAATCGAATTTTTATTCATCGTAGGCTACTTATAAAAGCGGTCGCACGCCGAGTTTTTCTTACGTGACTTGAATGTCAACATGCGGTTGGTAGTATGGTGCGGGGAAAGGCGGGAAAATTATTTTTTTAAATTTTTTAATTATAAAAATTGGTGATGGTGGTGGCAAATGACGGCGAAATTTTTTTTTCAGTAATTGGTAATGTCAAAGTAAAAAATGAGTGATTCAAAATTATTAATCCGTGGAAACATTTATGAAGAACCATTTCCATGACATGTGCTTAAACATTAATTTGATAAATTGTTAAAATTCATTAAAAAGTTCGTTTGTTACCTATGCACACATTATTTTCAAAGCCAGTTATAAAAAACGTAATAGTAAAGAGCCTGTCAACTGAAGCCTAAATAGAATTTAAGCCCAATTCAGGAAGATTTTTTTTCGCAGTTGCTTTCCTCGTAAAGTTATCGCGCTTTCAGTGCTTCAGTGATGAATTTGTAAATAATGTAATTCTTTCATAGATATATAATATAACTAGCGGCCCGCCCCGGCTTCGCCCGTGGTACATATGAAAAATAGATGTTGGCCGATTCTCAGACTTACCCGATATGCACAGAAAATTTCATGAGAATCGGTCCACCCGTTTCGGAGGAGTATGCAGACTAACATTGTGACACGAGAATTTTATATATTATAAGATAAGAAGTAAGATATCAATGAAACAACAAAAATAAAAAATTATCTTAAGTAAATATCAACTCACGTACCAACACTAAACCCGAATGCGAAACAAAATCGAAAATCTTTAACAACATGCTCACAGCTTAAGCTCACCGTTAGAAATTATTTCCCTTACTGACATCGCTGACAAAGGAATACGTTTTAACTTATATAATGAACTTTGGGCCAACTGTTTTACCGAAATATTTCTTTCGTAGGACGTGTGTTGAAATCATGAAAAATACTGGCAAAATACGTTCAAATACGAGGTAAAAGAGTTTTTATGAAGTACTGAATAATGTAAAAAGGTATTTTATTTACTTTCATATTATGGTAATGTGGTCATTGAATATCGAGTAAGTTATAGTTGTTTTGACATGAATAATTATAGGTATGATGAATGATTTATATTGGTTTTATAGGAGATAAGGTTTTAAGGAGAGATAATCTTAGTTATTTTAGTACTTAGAGTTTATTTCAGCATATATTTTAAACTTCTAATATATTGTGCAATGTTTCTCATGCAAATAAGTTAGATTTTTTGATAAAAGTGTAGTTAAGTATTGTTTATATGTATTCAATTAAAATTAATATAGCCCTGATTTGCTTTATCTGAATATAGTTCAACAAAAAGAATCTTAAAATTATTATCATTAAGTAGTGTTAACTGCATAATAACGTCGTATAAGCCGCGCAGATAGAGAATAGATCTGAAGATGGCGTCCGCTTAAAAACAAATGGATGAACCAAGAAGCTTATATCTAATACACTGGAGATTGCACTATGACCATTAAATTGTAACAAGAAAATATGACGTTGAATGACGCCTGTATGTTTTTTATCCCTTTCACACCTAACTTGGCAAGTTGGTATTATATATAAGCTTCTTGGGATGAACCAAGTCGCCATCTTTAGATCTATGATATTTTAGTACTTACTCTATGATCTGCGCGGGTTATAAATGTGACATAATATTATTTCATCTCTTTATAAAAAGAGTGCATTCTAGATATAAATAGGTACTTATAAATAGATACATGTGCCTTGGGAAATCACCATCAGGATGATATTAATTAGTAATTACCCCAATTGCTACGAGAAGTAGGATATCAGATGACCAATATTTAAGAAGTTATATTTTTATCATATTTTGATCCTCTATTGCAATTTACTACCTACTAGCAGTGATTGACAATAGTGATGACTGTTTGATGATGACTGATTGATTGTTAATAGTGATGACTGTATCTAATGTAACACTGTAAAGTTTTAAACATGCTCAGAAACTTTCGCATTTACAATATTAGTCGGAATTTTATATATATATATATATATATATATATATATATATATATATATATATATATATATATCCCCATCACAGTATCTCTACGTTGACGGCGTGGTGGGGCTTGTGTGTTTCGATGACTCTTGGGGCTAAGCCGGTAGAGCTTCTCATGCCGGAAAGGTCCAAGACGAGATACCAGACAAAATGAGATACAACCCAATCCAAGGTGGAACAGCAAATGCCGAGGGATGCATGGCTAAGGGGAGCTTAGTCACAAATTTGCGAACTCCGGAAACCAGGGAAAATCCGGTTTCAATTACCCTTACCATGGTGAATGCGGGGCTCTGCCATGGTGGACCGATTGTCCCTAGCTACTCGTGGGAATCAAATGAAGCGTAACAATGGGAAACATAGTAGTTATATGGCAGGGGGGGATAGCCAGGATGCGACAGCATCACATGTAAGACGTAGTACTAGGTTAAGAATAAATAGAGTAGGGAGTATAGAAATTAGAAGTAGGTCTTCAAGTGTAACAACAGATGAATTGACAGATGATACTTTGCAGAGTAGGGATCTTTCTCCCACAAGCTCAGCCGGTACATCGGAGTCGACCACAGATACATTAAACGAGAATTCGAAACAAAAGTGGTCACGTTCTGAAATTCACGAATTACTATACTGTTATTACATAGCTAAAAGGGGAGGCCCAGGTTATATTAAAAGATTGGAGAAAATATTTAAGGATAGAAATGCGGACAATCCTAAAAGTCGAAGATTCACTGGATACACGCTTTCAAATCAAATACGAAGTATACTAGCCCGGCGGAAAATTTCATTAGAAATTCTTCAAGAAATTCAACATAGAGCAGAACATACACATTTAACAAATGACACTCACATGCACTGTACACTACAAATGACACACAATACACCAAATACACAAAATAATGAAGGTACAGACAATAGAGAAGAACCATTTCAAGTAAGTAATACACAACAACAACAAGTCGATGATACTTTGCGGAATAGAGACGTAATACTCACAAATTCCGCCGGTACATTGAACATCACCACTGAATTATTAAATAAAGATGCAAGAATTAAGTGGACTCATACTGAACTACAAGAACTTATGTTTTGCTACTACAAAGCTAAAACCGAAGGACCTGGTTACATAAAAAGACTCGAAAAACTCTTTAAAGATAGAAACTTGGATACTAAATTTCAAAAATTTACCGGTTATACACTGTCAAATCAAGTCCGTACCATATTAAAACGACAAAGTATCTCAACCGAACTACTGAACGAAATTAAGAGTAGGGCGGAACAAACCACCGAGTCATCATTTTTTAATATCCATACAACAACACTTGACGAACAAAATAATATACAAGTTGATGGAACTTATACAACTGAAAATAGTTCACAAATTACTCATCTAATAGAAAACGAAAACACATACACACAAGAAGCAAACATTACAATAAACCAAGAAGCACAAACACCCGACATAATAGTAAACGAAGATTTGGACCCTTTAATTCTTGAATTTTTGCAAACATTATCTGAAACCAAAGAAATCTCAATAGAAAGCAGGGCATTATTACCTAAACCTAAATTTAATAAAACATTCATAAATAACCTAAATAAAATAAATAAATACCTCCCGTGTATCCTTGAAACAAATCAATCATTGCGCGAAATAAATAATATAATATATGCGGCAGCTAAAACTTTAATACATATAAATCAACAAAAAGCATATGTTCCTCCGGATGTATCTAGACCAAAAATAGACCCACCGTGGAAAAGACGAATAAAACGTAGGATAGATGACATAAGAAAAGAATTAGGATGGTTCGTAGAAATAAAATCAGGTGTAAGCAGTAGAAAAATGATAAAAATCAAAAGAAGACTTTTTGAAAAATACAGGATAATTAATGAAGGAGATTTGGATTATAATGTAGAGATATTAAAACAAAAATTGAAAGCTCAATCCGGTAGGCTATTAAGATATGATACTATAAATCAAAAGAAAATTCAAAATTCTCAATTTACTGAAAACCAACATAAATTTTTTAGATCACTCAATAATAAAAAAAACGTACCTGATAAAATTCCATCAAAAGAAGATATAGAGAATTTCTGGGCATCGATACTTTCAAATCCTATAACATATAATAAAGAAGCACCGTGGATCGCCGACATACACAATTCGGCAGACGATTATGAACAACACTCATTTGAAGAAATATGCGAAGAAAAAGTGAAAGACGCAATTAGAAAAACTAAGAATTGGAAGACACCAGGTTTAGACAAAATTCAAAATTATTATTTAAAGACACTAACAAACACACACAAATACATAGCCAAGTTATTTAATCAAATTTTAAAAGGTCAGGAGCCGATCGAACAATGGTTTACTACAGGTCAAGTAATTTTAATATCAAAAAATGATAATACACAGGATCCGAAAAATTGGCGCCCAATAGCGTGCTTGCCAACTATGTACAAAGTTTTTACCTCCATAATAGCTAACGAACTGTATACTCATTGTGATATAAACAAATTAATAGCACCGGAACAAAGAGGATGCCGAAAACGCGCGCGTGGGTGCAAAGATCATTTAATGATTAACAAAGCCATATTGGAAGATGCACATAGAAATAAGAAAAATTTAAGCATGGCCTGGGTCGATTACCGAAAAGCCTTCGATAGTATATCACATGACTGGCTATTCAAAGTGTTGGAGTTTTATAAATGCCCAGCTGCTATCGGAGACTTTCTTAAAATAGTAATGCCTAAGTGGAATGTGGTCATGACAGCTCGTGGTTTGAATTCCTCAGTAACTACTGATCCGATTCGTATTCGCCGAGGTATATTCCAAGGGGACTCACTATCTCCCCTTCTTTTTTGTTTAGCTATCAATCCAATATCACAAATCCTCAATAGATATAATAATAAAGGTTACAAGCTAAAGGACGATACTGTAATTAATCATTTATTGTATATGGATGACTTAAAAATTTATGCTAATAACGAAATAAATCTTAGAGTTTTAATAGATAGTACTGAAATTTTTACGAGGGACATAGGAATGGAATTTGGACTCAATAAATGCAATATTCTTCATATGGTAGCTGGGAGAAAAACGGAACATTATGGAAATGGACACTTGTTATTGAGCGGAGAAGAATTTAAACATTTACAGGCAGATGAAAACTACAAATACTTAGGAATTAATGAAGCAGGAAAAATAGATCATCATACAATTAGATTACAAATACAACATGAATATTTTCGACGAGTCAAATCCCTAACGTCTTCACAATTAAATTCAAGAAACTTACTCAAAGCCATAAATATATACGCGGTACCTGTTTTACTTTACACTTTCGGAGTCATTAATTATAAAACATCGGACTTAAGAAAAATAGACGTGAAAACGAGAAAAATTCTAGCCATGAAAAAAGCACAACAACAGAAAGCTGAAGTTGAAAGACTCTATTTACCACTAGAACACGGAGGTAGAGGATTAACATGTCTAGAAACTCTGCATAAGACCCAAATAATTAAATATAAAAATTATCTTGAAAATGAAACCGATCGTATTATCAAAGCTATATTTAATCATGACAAAACCAAAGAAAAATACTCAATAGTTAAGGAAACGCAAATTAACTTAACGGAAATAGGATTAAATCAGTTTGAAATTTACAGAGACAAACAATTAAAAGAAGCAATAATTAGGACCAGAATTACAAAAATAAAAGCAAAACCATTGCACGGCCAGTTTTATAGATCAGTTTTAGACAAGGAGAATATAGATAAAAATCAATCATTTAGATGGCTCAATAAACAGAAAGTATCCCCATCTTTAGAATCATCCATATTTTCTATTCAAGATCAAGCGGTGGTTACGAGACAGCATGAAAGAGATATATTAAAGAAAGCAGTAGATGGTAAATGTCGATTATGTGTAGTGAAAGACGAAACAGTGCAACACATAATATCGGGATGCGAAAAATTAGCTGGAACTTATTATACAAAGAGACACAATAATTTAGTACAATATATATTTTGGGCGCTAGCAAAAAAACACAATATAGAAGTTTCTAAACAGTGGTGGCTAGAACACTTGACACTACCTCAGGTGAAAGAAAATACGACCGCGAAGATAATGTGGGAAATTCCAATACAAACAGATCAAACAATAGTACATAATAGACCGGACATTATATATATAAATAAAACAGATAATAAAACATATTTAATAGACATAACAGTACCATCAGATTATAATATAGGACCAAAAGAAATAGAGAAATTAAGCAAATACCATCCTCTTAAAAATGAAATAGCCCGGCTATGGAATACTTCTGCAGAGATTATACCAGTAGTGATAGGAGCAACTGGAATCGTTGCTAAGAGTATAAATAAGTACTTAGATAAATTAGACGCGAACATCAACATACAAATATTGCAAAAACAAGCGGCAATACATTCAGTCACTATCATAAGCAAGGTGCTAGGAAACACAGTATTTATAAATAGAGATTCCGAACCTCCTCTTCCTTGAGGGTCTCAGGGCGGGAGTTAGGAATAAAAATAATAAACCGAGCTACAGCTCGAGTAGAAAAGTTTTTTCAAAACCATAATATATATATATATATATAAAATTCATACACATTAATATTACAAAACACAAATAGAAATATATATATATATATATATATATATATATATATA
>CAJQZN010042600.1:5828-40706 GCA_907164685.1 Colias eurytheme | reverse complement strand
GCCTCCGCTTTTAGAAAACTTTCTCTGTATTCATCTGTCACTACTAGATTTGATCTATTGAAAAAACTGGGCAGTTTTCTTAGGGCCTAAAAGGGTTTAGATTAATTATTATTTTAAGATGTATTTTAATTTAAATTTACTGCCTTTTAAGATATATGAATGCAACACACTACTACATAAAACTGTTTGATATATTGATGATAACACAAGCTAATAAAAATGTAAAAATAAAAATAAACAAATTTACTTCACCGTCTTAGAAAAATGTGTCTATTATATTTCGTAAACTTTTCATTGAAGTTTAAAGCAAAATAGTTTGCAAATCCAAATATATTACAAACATTTTCCATCAAAATGATAACTTATTATGTCTTACTGATTTTATTTGGTTAACAATTTATTATACAGGGTGTACCACTGTTGGTATACTAAGCTCAAAGGAGGTTATAGTTATGAATACGCTGAGTACGTAAAAAATACTTAAAAAATTCCAGACGCATTTTTTTTTCAAAAAGATGAATTCTTAAAACTCTATGTGTACACCCATAACAAGCAACCCGCCCAACTTTGCCTCCAGCACGTGAGCTATCGTTTAAGATTATGTTTTCATAGACAAAATGCTCACATAAGAGAAGCGGTATATGCCGGCTGCGCGAAGCTAGAGAAGAAAACATGGATTTTCAGGAAAAATTTAGCAAAAAATTTTTGATGTAATTTTGTTTTTTAAGTATTTTTTACGTGATCAGTGTACGCAAAACTACAAGTCCCTTCGCGCTTAGTATACCAATTGTGGGACACCCTGTATATATATGTGTTTTGGCCGCAATCAGTTAGTTAAATAACATTTCATTATTGTAGGTATTTTATTATGTGTGTTGTGTTTAATATATGTAGTAATATTAATAATAGCATAAGTAATTAGCTTTATTTTTGAGTTACTCATATTCCAATACATGTAGAAAGGAAATCAAGAGACCTTCTAGAAAGTTTATTGTGTTCCTTATTATCTTATCTTCTCCATCAAATTTCAATTTGTACAACGAAATAGCATTAACCACAATTTACTAAGAATTTTTAGTCAATTCGGCCACTTTATTTTATTGATTGAACTATAATTTAGCCGAAATTGAGGATTATTACAAGTAGATAGATACAGTTGCTACAACAAGGCCAAATTAGATCTAATTTAAAATTATAAAGTAAATTAAAACTGAAGAGGTTTCCAATATACATAGTTCCTTGCATGATTCAAATCTCTACAGACATGATAACGCTATAGCATATAAATATACGGACATACAAACATGAATACTGAAAACCTTACCCTCTTTTTAGTCAGTTGTGTAATTATATCGCCAAATAATAAATTCGAGGTTTTATTTGAAGTATCTATAAAGTTTTAATACGAAATATTAGGAAGCCAGCAATATTATATGTTTTAGGGTTTTATTATCGAAGTATAGCGAATGTATCGTAATATTTGACGTTTAAAATGTACATAGAGTTATTAAGTTATAGACAGACTATTTTAATATAATATTTTACAATGCTATTTGTATATATAGCAATCGGTGATGCTATATACAAAATAAATTCTTAACATATTTTATCAAAATTACAATATTGCTGCTGTTACTAAAACTAGATTTTTTGTGGCTTTATTTACATTTCTGAGAATTTTTGATTTTGTATTTAGAATGATTACCTAATTCACAAGAATATTTTATGGCTTTAATTTATTTCATTCGGTACTAAGAAATAATTGTTTTTCTTATAATAATTCTTTTCAATCAAAGCGAATCTCACTACACCTATGGTAAAATCAATAAAAAAAGTATTTATTAATATATGCACTAAAACACCATAACCTTCCTAGGAGCGCCTTCACTTCGATTTTGAGATCTAATAAGTTATAGTTTAGTGTAATTCTATGAGGTTTAATATTGATAAAATTACACACTGTTCTGTCTATATCTTCTTAGATCTATACAAACAAGGACGAGCTTGTGGCAATATTGAAAACGGTATTGGACGCGAATTTTATATTCAAATCGGCTTATTTCAAAGGACACCGCGAGGAAACCACTGTCAAATAAAAATATACTTTATTCGAAGAAACTTAAGATTTTCTTTCCCTTGCGTATCAAATAACAATTTTAATTAAGCGCGGACTTTTTTAATGTTTCGATTTGTGATACTTTACGTTGATTTCATTGGCCACGTGCGATAAATACTGTTCAATAATAAGTTGTTTGTTTTGTTAGAAAAGGAATTTAGAATAGATCATAGATAAAATGTTCGTTATTTGAATTTCTTTTTTTCGTGTGTCAAATCTATAATTCAATATCTACCGTCATTAGTAAAAAATCATTTATCAAAGCGACAAATTGATGGGCATACGTAAATCATGATTTATTAACTGTTTATTTATTTATAAATATTGTCTACAATTTGTTACAATAACATTAATTATAGGATGTTTAGTCGTCATTTTGTATAAAGAAAAAACATGATTAATTAATAATAATATAATCATGATTTTAAATCTCGATTGCTTTTATCTATATAAGTAAGCCTCAAAAACAATATACAGTGAGGAAATTTTCGATGGGCCTGGGTAGTATTTGAAATACTGAAGATAACAAATTTTGCTGAATTTGCTTTTTAAAAATAATGGAAACATACCAAAGATTTTCGAAAATTCACTTGCTTCGACCGGGAATCGAAGAAATATATTGTTATAAATGATATGTTGTCTATTATATAGAAGTTATAGAGCTGGCTTATCCTGGCTTTGCCCGCTCTCGTGAGATTTCCATGATAGATTCAAGCTATCATCGTACCAAACTACATTCAAATCAGGCCGTGAAGAAAACATAGATAGATAGGTAGTTTATAAACAGACCGATAGACAAAGTTACTTTCGCATTCATAATATTAGAAAGAAATAGGGAATAAGGAGATTAGCAATAGATAATCTATACAAATATTATAAAGCTGAAGAGTTTGTTTGTTTGAACGCGCTAATCTCGGGAACTACTGGTCCGATTTGAAAAATTATTTTGGTGTTAGATAGCCCATTTATCGAGGAAGGCTATAGGCTATATATCATCACGCTAAGACCAACGGGAGCGGAGCAATGCGGGTGAAACCGCAGGGCACAGCTAGTATTATATATGTTTCGTTTGCCGTAACGAAAGCATTAGATTTCAGCGTGAGTTAGATTCCTAATTATGAATGACACCGGGTAGTGGGTATATCAAAATTCAACAGTTCCCTTAATTGAAATAGGACTTTATTTGTATTTGCATAAATTATAAAGTTGGAAGGAAGTTTTACGTCAATTGAAAACGTTTGTCCTAATGTGGGAGTAACTCGTAACTAAGTTAACTCAACTAACTACGGGCTTGTTTTCTTAACAAGATCTTAGGTCTGAATACGGCTTGATAAATCTGAATATCTAGGGATCGATTAGTTTTATAATAGTAGACTATATCAGCAGGAAAGGATGAAATATTCGTCATCAAATAATATTACACTATAGAAACCTAATATACTAATATATACTAATGTATATATTGTATATTTATTTATTTCATAACAAGTAATTAACAGGTTTTACCCCAAAGCATTACATGTTTAGTTTTATATAAGATATTACAAATAGAATACAAATTGCATTAAATTACCTACTTAAGAATCTAAAAATATATATGTTTTTAACTATTATATAATACTATTACCTACAATACCAATATTATAGAACCGAAGAGTTTATTAACTTGTTTGGTTGTACGCGCTAATCTCAGGAACTGTAGAGTCCAATTTGAAAAATTCTTTCAATATTAGATAGCCCATTTATCGAGGAAAACTTGAGGAAGGATGAAACATCATGCTAAAACCAATAGGAGCGGAGCAATGCGGGTAAAACCGCGGAACACAGCTATTTATATTTGTCAAAAAAAAATATGTAAGTTATTTTTGACGTCTCATTTATATATCTATTTCAGAAGTCTCGTAAAGTTCATTTTCATTTAACTTTCCAATTAACACATCATTTCCTGAAGGAAATTATTATAGTTACACGTAATATAAAATAAAACGTTGAAGTAATATGGACCTTGAATCTATTACAGTATGGTTAAAATTGCCTTGTTAAAGATGGTCTTATGTTTCCTGTATGCTTACTTTGTATTTTATAGTGATTATGAATCATGTCTTACTTGGGATAATACATAGAAATTATTGTTAAACTAGATTTCCGCCCGCGGCTTCGCCCGCGTTTGCAAAGGAAAACCCGCATAGTTCCCGTTCCCGTGGGATTTCCGGGATAAAAACTATCCTTTGTGTTAATCCAAGTTACCCTCTATATGTGTGCTAAATTTCATTGTAATCGGTTCAGTAGTTTTTACGTGAAAGAGTAACAAACATCCATACATCCATACATCCATACATCCATACATCCATACATCCATACATCCTTACAAACTTTCGCCTTTATAATATGTATTAGATTAATACAAAAGAAGTTAATAATATGAACGATATAGATTTTTTTCGTCAAAGATATTTAACTATATGGTTAATCATTACACTATTTTCTAGGTTTCCCATGAGAAAAGCTTTAAATATGATTTTAAATATGTATTTTCATGTACCTGGTACATACTACCTAATAATATAAAACTGTTTGTTTGTTTGAACGCGTTAATCTCAGGCACTACTGGTCCGATTTGAAAAATTCCTTCGGTGTTAGATAGCCCAGATTTATCGAGGAAGGCTATTATATTATATCATTACGCTAAGACCAACAGGAGCGGAGCACTGCGGGTAAAACCGCGGGGCAAAGCTAGTATCTAATAAACATTAACTTCTATTACCTAATTTAAATTTCAGATATTTAACAACTATCATCAAATTTCGCAATTTCATTTAAAATATCATATCATAATGTAAATAATCCGACTTTTAAATAAAATATAATATTACCTACTGAAACATTAACGCCTTGCGGGTGTAATTCGAAGATTTCTAAATTATAATTACAAATTTCCTCAAATAAATTGGATTGAAGTAAATTGGTAATTTGAGACATCCCCGACAGCCGTCCGATACGGTTAATCTTACTTCATAAATTAGTTAGATCCACGTGATATCTCAGTTAATTCGATTTTTTTAAATTGAGGTCCAGTTTTATTTCATTTCATTTTTCATTCATTTAGGTACATAAATCAATATAACAAAATTATACAACACAAGCTTGCTTGGGCTTGTTTATAGAGCTAATAGTAGCGCGCTTATATTATATTTTAATTTGACTTTGGCATACTATTTATTTTTATATAGTGATAATAAAAATACGTTCTCTTATTAGAAGGCAAAAAATAGTGTTAGATAAGTCCGATATAGATATATTTATGTTTGAATCTTATTGCCAATCTAAATATAATATCTTTTTTTAATGAGTTTTTATCAAAACTTACATAAATATTAAAGGCATATTATAATTTGAGATTTTTGATACTCTTCTATTTCTTTCTTTTTTATGTAGGTATTTCCTGAAGTATGTACTCATAGAATTATTAATTGAATTTCTTATCTTATTAACCGACTTCAAAAAAAAGGAGGAGGTTATCAATTCGGCCGGTATGTTTTTTTTTTATGTATGTACACCGATTACTCCGTGGTTTCTGAACCGATTTACGTGATTCTTTTTTTGTTCGATGCGGGATGGTGTCGAATTGGTCCCATAATAATTTTATCCGGATAGGCCCAGTAGTTTTTATTTTATGAGCATTTTTGTCTGTATTTGTAAATGTTGCAAGTGCAAGTTTGAAGTCGGTTGTTTTTAACGCAGTTATTGACTTGTTTTTATATTATTCTACAATTAAGATGTAGTATATTTCATCTCAGACAATCGAGATGAAGAGGTTTAGCATTATCATGTTGTAGCATATTTGTGATAAGTCTTTCATGCGCAGTCACGTTATGGAAGTAGTATGCTAATATTCACTCTATGTCCATAGAATAGAACACAGAATAAAATAGCTTCATGTTCTAAGATATAACTAGTTAAATGCTGTGGTTTTACTCGTCGTTTATTTCAAAATAAAATTTCAATTTTAATTTTTTACTCTATGGTGCGTTTATATTATTCGGCTTGGTTATTTTAGTATTTAGTAAAGTATATTAAATGTAATAAATCACTATTTCAGATGTTGTGTTTTCACAATTTCGAAAATAAATGGCGCTAAAAATATGCCATTAAATTTTTATATAAGCTTTCCAGCTTTCCAGCCGCAGCTTCGCCCGCGCAGTCAAAGAAAAACCCGCATAGTTCCCGTTCCCGTGGGATTTCCGGGATAAAACCTATCCTATTTCCCGGGGTAAAAAGTAGCCTATGTCCTTTCTCGGATATCAAAATATCTCTATGCCAAATTTCATGCAAATTGGTTCAGTAGTTAAGGCGTGATTGAGTAACAGACAGACAGAGCTACTTTCGCATTTATAATATTAGTATGGATGTATTATCCAATAAACTGTCACATACTCTACAGAGCATGTCATAGTGGTTGAACTCTTTTTTGTGCAGTCGGATAAAAGCAATTGGTAAACAATGTAAACTAAACAAAAACACAAAAATTATTTTTATTCATCTTTATACTGAAGTATATTTGAATCTAAGCTAAAAATGATATTTACATTCTTCGAGTACGTTACTCTTAGTTGAAAACTTGAACATTATGATAAGTATAGTTCCTAAGTATCGTACAAGCGCTTTTCGAGGTAGTTACAAATGGGCAGCAACCCATTGTTGGAATGACTTACCTCCTCCTATTCGGGATAAGAAATCAAAATTCTCATTTAATAAACATTTAACAGCGTACCTTTTAATCAAACAGAAACATGTTTAAACTTTTCATTGCTCGTTTGTAATCCTACGCACTTGTCTGGTTTTGGCTATAATGTATTTATTGATTTATTTGTTCTCTTAACAAAATATACATTGTTTATTTATAAGTACTACTATTTAATATATATATAAGTATATTTATTATATTTATATTATTTATTTATTTATTACCTATATTGAATATTAACATTAAGTAAATCTTGTTATAATTAGATATATAAATAAGGTGTCGCTGAAAATCAGCTCTGCAGTGAAAGTCTATGCTTTCACTGTAAAATGCTGAGCGGCATTCCTTTTAGCTAGTAGGTTTTAGTAATTAGTTTGTAAGTACATAGATTGTTAATTTTTAATGTACCTGGCCTGCTTGCTAATAAAGATTTTTATTATTTTTTATTTATTATTATTTATTAAATGCAAGATAGATTTCTGTAAGTAATAACTATGCAGTCTCACAACTTTGTCTTTGAAAACTTAAAGCGTGGGTTTTACGTGATATTAATATAACATCTTATTAACTTGTACAATTACTTTCGCTACACGTTTTAATTGAGATTAAAGAAAAGTTCATGTGAAAATAGCTCTAATGGTCTTTACTTTACAGACCTTTTTCTTGTATAATAATTAACTAAATATAGTTTTAGTGCATACTAGCGGTCCGCCCCGGCTTCGCCCGTGGTACATAATATTTACGTTTTCTCTACATAAGAACCATCCTCGTACTTCAAGGAATATAATAAAAAAAGAATTATCGAAATCGGTTCAGCCGTTCTCGAGTTATGCGCTTACCAACACATTTTGCGATTCATTTTTATATATAAGAAAGACATTATTCAGGATACTGAAATAATTTTTAAACTATCAGTAGATTACTAGATTACCTACTTACATATGTCATATTTTTAATGTATACAAAATGCGCAAAAGATTGTCTTTTATATATGGAGAGAATATAGGTACCAAAATGTTTCATGAAGGACTGAATCACACTGCTATTAGTCAATGCAACTATGTAGATCAAAGGCAAAATAATTTGCATTGTACTAAGAAAAACTTAATGTTTCATAGCGATATATAGAAAGCCGATTCATTGTCTATTTTTTTTATTGAGAATATGAATCTCGCCTGATGTTAAGCTGAGAATAAATGTTGTCTAAGATGGTACGCGCTTCTCCAGAAGGTCCATTCTACGCTTGAAGACAATATTGTACTCGTCGGGGAACACAGACTCAAGAAGCATGTTCCAGTCCCTCGCAGTTCGGATAAAGAAAGTCTATACGTAAACTTAGTTATCATATTTTTTGTGTGATACCTAAATAGCAATATTTAGGTATCACACAATCCATACTAATATTATAAATGCGAAAGTAACTCTGTCTGTCTGTCTGTTACTCAATCACGCCTAAACTACTGAACCATTTTTCATAAAATTTGGTATGGACATATTTTGATACCCGAAAAAGGACATAGGCTACTTTTTATCCCGGGAAAATGACGCAATCCCGGAAATCCCACGGGAACGAGAACTATGCGGGTTTTTCTTTGACTGCGCGGGCGAAGCCGCGGGCGGAAACCTAGTAACACATATATTATTCAGGACGCTGAAATAATTTTTAAAAACTATTACTAGATAACGTACTTATGTTTATATTTTGCCATAATATTTTTTGATGTAGATATACAAAATGATTTAATAAAGTGTTTGTAATGCGGATTATCGTTATAATTTACGGAATAATGGGCAAAAGATTGTCTTTTATATTATGGAGCAAGTTATTCCAAATTGTTTCATGAAGGACTGAATCACACTGCTATTAGTCAATGCAACTAGATCAAAGAAACACATACGACACAATAATTTGCATTGTACCAAGAAAGACTCAATGTATCATAGCGAAAATATTATATAGAATGCCGAATCCTTGTCTGTTATTTTTTTTTATTGAGAATAGGGAAGCGCTTGATCACAATCTAGCCCGATGTTAAGCTGAGATGTGGTAAGATGAATCGCGCTTCCCTAGAAGGTAAGTACCTGTTCACTCTACGCTTGAAGAGCATACGCTCAAGAAGCATGTTCCAGTCCCTCGCGGTTCGGATAAAGAAATATGTAAGTAATTATACACATTTATAATATTTTTTGTGTGATACCTATTGCATTTTGATGTTATGATATTATGATATTGCATTTGTTGCAACTCGTTTTTACTTTTTATTAACCACTGAGAGAAGCTCTTGTTATGTTATTTTGAAAGAGAGGAAGATAAATGTTATTTATCATGCTACATCCAACACACCATCCAAACATCCATTAATATTAACTAATTAATATTCAAAACGGCTTACAAAATCACTCGCAAACTTCCCTGGTTATCGCAGATTTAAGTTTGTAGCTAAATCAAAGCCGATATTGCCTACATTTTAAGTCTTTAAAGTTACGGGACTTGGGAATTTTTCTAATAAATTCTTAGATATTTTTGTTGAAATATTTTCCTTGATTCAGGTTTCATCAGTACGGACGAACCATATTTTTATGATATTAAATTTCTGTTAGAAACGATTTTCCATCTCACACATAGTTATTTGAAAATTAAAGTGAAACAATTGTAGGTAATATATATTATACATATAATACTAGCTGCTCCGCGCGGTTTCACCCCCGTGGCTCCACTCTTGTTAGTCGTAGCGTAGCGTATATATATATATATATAGCCTATAGCCTTCCTCGATAAATAAGCTATCTAACACCGAAATATTTTTTTCAAATCGGAACAGTAGTTCCCGAGATTAGCGCGTTCAAACAAACATACAAACAAACAAACAAACTCTTCAGTTTTATAATATTAGTATATATTATTATAATCGTGACGTAATAATTAATATAATATATCGTTTAACTAGCCGGGCTTCAAAATAAATACCTACACAAATTAAGCAAATTGATAGAAAAAAAAAAACAAATAAAGGTCTCATATTTTTCCAACGATATTTAATAAAGGAATAAATAAAAACGCCTTCAAACACGGTATCATTGAATTAAATTATGGACCATTGTGAAATAAAAAGCGATCGTTTCATCAATAAAAAAGGCAAACAATTTTGTAAATATCTTCAAAAACAAAAGCAATTACGGTTCGGAATCTCTCTAGAGATTGTTTTATTACAGGATCCTATTGTAATGACTACAGTTTTTGTTTGAGAGCTTCCAAATTGTTTAATAGATTACATTAGATGTATTGATGACTTCACAAACAATACTTTTCTGCTTTGTTATGGTAATAATATTATAGACTTATATTGAAAACTAGCTTCCGCCCACGACTTTGTACGTGCATCCCCGTTTTTCCCCGTTCCCGCAAGAATTTCGGGAAATACTTTCTTAGCGGATGCCTACGTCCTAACATCTACCTGTATGCTAAATTTCAGCCCGATACGTCCAGTGGTTTGGGCTGTGCGTTGATAGATCACTATATCAGTCACCTTTAAGTTTTATATATGTATATGTATATATATAGACCAGCGGTCCGCCCCGCTTCGCCCGTGGTACATGTTTACGTTTTCTCTCCATAAGAACCATTTTCGTTCTTCAAGGAATATTATAAAAAAAAGAATTATCGAAATCGGTCCACCCGTTCACGCGTGATGCCGTGATAAAGATAAATGTTGAATCATTTTTTTTATTTATAGAGACTGAAGTGTTTATTTCATATTTTAACGAGATAATCCCGATACTAATTGAAAAAGTCCTTTGGATATGGGACTTCATAATCCAATATTGTTATTTTGTTACGCGTCAATAAATTCGAACTTATTTATACAAAATAGATAATTACTAATGTAAAAACGTATTAAAAGTTTAATCACACAAGTGTAGAAAATACACTTGTATGAATACCTTTACATTATATTATTTTTGAATCTATAGAATCAAGCTTAAACTCTTTTCGTTTAAAATTGCGACAGCCCTATTGCAACCAATTTTGAATAAATCTTGCATGCGATGCAATAGGGCTGTCACATCGCGCATTTTACTATACCTCCTCGATTCTGAACGATAAAATAACTTAAATTGACTTGCAATAACATATCTAAAGTATTACTTCAGTCGTCTCATATATTATTTTCTAGAAATAGGTAGGTTCTTTATATGCGACTTCAAAAAAGATTATTATTGCACGCCTCATAAGCGAAGCGTTGAGGTGGGTACTACTGTCACTTCGCGCAAAACATCTGATTTTTCAAACTTAAAATGTCTTTATGTATCATACATTGCACTTGTAAGATAATACATACACACACATATTAAGAAAAAACACTATTTTTAACGTTCATGATATTTTTGATGTCATTTTTGTTATTTAAACTAGTTAAAAAACAGTTTGAAAAAGTTCTGTCTTGGACGTCCGTTTGTCTGTATGTGCGGATCCTTTTTCTTGTTAACACGATAGCGACCGAAATACTTTACTAATCGAGTCTTTTTTTTTCTCTTACGCTTGAGTATGCTCAGGAATAGAACCCTTTCATTTTTCAGGGTCTGATTCGATGTGGTTTAATTGTTATTAAATAAACAAAAATAATAATTATTAAAAAAAAAATTATGAGGCGTGCACTTTTGGATTTTCCAAATTATTAGTTGTTTCTGTAGGAATTTGATTTTTCAATATTTTGAATGGAAGTAGGTAGGTACATTAGATAATTATATCTCTGTCCACTTAACATCAGGTGGTCCTTTCTTTTGCTTACTCTGACCAAAAAATATAATAAGTTAAACCACGGATAAACTAAATAGTTTAAAGGCTTATCTATACTAATATTATAAAGCTGAAGAGTTTGTTTGATTGTTTGTTTGAACGCGCTAATCTCAGGAACTACTGGTCCGATTTGAAAAATTCTCTCGGTGTTAGATAGCCCATTTATCGAGGAAGGTTATATATCATCACGCTAAGACAAACAACAGGAGGGGAGCCACGCGGGTGAAACCGCGCGGCGCAGCTACTACTTGCATAATAGAAGATCTTCAATGCAACGTCTATTCACGACGAGACTAGGTCTATTCTAAACTAAATCACACCTAGATAGTTACGGATACACTAAGTCTATTCAGTTCGACCTATTATATTGTAAGGTTCAGACCCTATTGTAGCTTGACCTTTATAATCATGTTTACAGATGAATATATTTTCTAGTGAAGAGTGGGTAAGATTTTTTTAAAATAATAAGCATTTATAAAGTACGAGATCCCACAACAGGATTAGTGCGTTCATAGTTTTTTTGCTAAAACCAAAATTTTATGTATCATCACTACATAGTATAAAACAAAGTCGCTTTCTCTGTCCCTATGTCCCTGTGTCCCTATGTCCCCTTGTACGCTTAAATCTTTGAAACTACTTTTTTCGCTGATTTTGATGCGGTTTTTTTTTAATAGATAGTGTGATTCAAGAGGAAGGATTTTATATATAATAACATCCATTAAATAGTGTATAAGTACTGTTATTTTTGAGGTTTCTAATGTGATATCGTAAAAAATTACATTTTTTCCGCTTACATTGCAAACGCAGGCTGAACCCTACGAGTTTTATCAAAATAATGTACTAAGTATTATACACATTGAAAAGGTCTACAGAAAAGTCCGCGATGGTATATATGTCTATCTCTTATGGATAACCCACAATAACTTTTTTTTGTCATTTACTTTTTACGACAAATAATGGCTAATTTTCGAAGCGATTTTAACCAATACAGCATTAATCCTTAACCAATTAAATACCTTCAATACATTGTTCATTTAATATATTACAGATATTACAGATTTAAAAATTGCGGGACGTAGCGTTTGCGGCGGTACCGGCCGGCCTCCCGGCTATATAATATTTTATACCCGTGCGGGCGGGCCGCTATGTTTTTATATACAACATTCACAGTTTTTCTGTAGTGTATTTAGTATCAGCATTGCACCCGTGCGAAGCCGGGGCGGGTCGTTAGTATTTTTATAATTAGGAGAATATAATATATCGACTAGGTTACCAGGCAAAATTTGACCGCAAGCATTTCAATATTAATAATATTAGAGTGGCCGTTTTATAAACGAAGCAATTAAAATAAGAGTCGATATAGGTAACCTTTTAATTATGAATCCAAAGAATTGACTTAACTTCATAATCGCATTCGAAATAAAAATGAAACAAGTTGAGAACTGTAAATAACTTTAGGATTAATTTAAACTTAAGAGACAAATTAATCAAAGTTTTGCGAATGATGTTAATTTATCAATTTGTTTTGAAGTATTCTTTCTCGGCCCTTCGTTAAGGAACTCAATTACTTTATCTCGAAAAGAAAATACTGAAAGAAGTGGAAATAAATGTGGGTATATTAAGGATCTGTTTTTAAGATTTTATTCGAAACAAAATATTGCTTTTGCGTATTATTTATAAGTAAGTTTTAAGTTCATATTCATTAGATGAAGATTCTATTCCATTTTTTATATTGCACTAGCTTAACGCTCGCGGCTTCACCCGCTTTGTCTAAAACCTAATAAATTATATACTTAAACTTTCCTCTTGAATCACTTTATCTATTAAAAAAATGCGCATCAAAATCCGTTAAGTCATTCTAAAGATTTAAGCATACATAGGGACATAGGGACAGAGAAAGAGACTTTGTTTTATACTATGTAGTGATGATACACTGTCTATGGGGCATAGTGGTTGCTATTATGCTATAGGAGCATTACGACCTCATGGTTCTAAGACCGGAATAAATAAAAAGCAACGGTCTGCATTGAAAAGTAGGTAGGTACCTACCTACTTTTAACGACCTCGTTAATCTATGTAGGTATTAACTATTACGTCATAATTCGCGTATCTGAAGAAGCCACAAAAACAAAACAACTTTATTAATAATTTAAAGAATTCCTTTCGAACCTTGTACATTGAAATCTGAATAACCAACAAGAACTTTGATAAAACGAGCTTCTTAAAATTATGCAACTTGATCGCTAATCTTAGAACCTTCATCTGCGAAACAGCTTTCGCAGATGATATTTTTCTCTTATATTTGAATAAAAATAAGAAGCCTAGATTTCAATGAATATTCAATTAAAAAAAAAATTCAAAATTAATTATTTGGAACATAAAACAAAGTTTACATAAACTTAAATTACGATGACATTCGTAAAAGCAAAAACAAAATATGACTTACTGATATATTGGAATAGAAAATAATTTCTCAGATAGAAAATTTAGTTTTCAATACGGAAGATAGTTATAATTCTACAATTACGCATAATATCTTTATTCATTTTTTATTCTTGAAATAAAGTTTCCAAGAACTTTTTGGCCCCTATTTCAGGCAATCATATTCACTAGAAAAACTATTGATAATATTTTTTTCTATTTATTTTGGTTGCTTGGAAAAAATTGCTTCTTCCGATTATGCCAACTTTAACTAGCTGCGCTTTGCGGTTTCACCCGCGTGGCTCCGCTCCTGTTGGTCTTAGCGTGATGATATATAGCCTATAGCCTTCCTCGATGAATGGGCTATCTAACACCGAAAGAATTTTTCAAATCGGACCAGTAGTTCCTGAGATTAGCGCGTTAAAACAAACAAACTCTTCTGCTTTATAATATGTGTGAGATAATAAGCATATCAATACTTATTGTAAAGCAATGTCGATTGCCGTTGTCTGTCCCTATTTATATTCCTTCCGAATTTATAAAGGTTTAAAAATAATTTAATAATTTTCAGACAAAGCGGGTGAAATCTTTTTTATCTTCATAAAGTATATTTCACTCATTCAAATAACAATGAATATACATAAATATCACAGGAAAAGGCCAATAACAGCACCACTCAACCAGAACTCAACTATATCGTATATCCGATGATGTACTGACAGATCTAATTCTTCCTTTGAACCTAACTGAAATAAAGCTGAACTGTTATTTTTACATACATTTGAAGCGCGGTATGGATTCAAGTCATTAGGGGCCCCGAAGATACCTACTGCAGTTATTTTGCTATATCTTTTTTCGTCCTTTTGACCGTTATTATATTTTTTGTTTTATGTGTAGTTTTATTTTGAATTACAAAGAGTTATAAAATGTCAGTATGTTTTAATCAATATATTAATATGTTCTCATCACTCATACAACACATATGAACCAAACAAACATTGCAAAGATATGGCTTTTCTTTAATACCATTACGCGTCGAGGTCGAATACCATGTCAGTCAGGATAAATGTGTTCCACACCGCATCATAAGCTTAATCATTAGACCTGGCAAAAACAGAATAAAAAAATTACGATTTTTCTTTATGTGGATCTTTTATTCTGACCACGATGTGTCAAAATTTATTCGTCCAATCAATGAGCGTTAACCTCTGAACGTAACATATTATGTATATATGTATAGTCATAAGGGGCCCCAAAATCCCCTCATTCGGCCCTGTGCAGTCAGCGAGAGCACTCGCATTTGCGGTTAGCAAAATCGATTGGACCCTTTTCATTTCTACCTACATAAATAATGTAACATTCGAACGCGTCTATTATGCTCTTTACTTCTCTTTGTGAAGCGAGAAATAAGCTTTAGCGCGTTTATTTATAGGCTTTCATTGGTAATTAAACATGTGTGTTACGTGGATTTTGTTATCATTGGCCTATATATTTTTCCAGTACAATTACATAGGTCTAAAGGCTTTCGTCATTCTACATTTTTATTTCTAACGCCATACGATCGATGTTTTTGATTCTTTGACTTGCCGGTTTCTTGACAGTTTTATGATGGAAATTTAAATATCTGAAGGCTCCATAACATAAACTTGCGTGTGTACTGTGTGCTTGTAGTGTGTGCAATATTGCAATCTTATGCACATCGCTTTGCAGCAATAGCTTCGACAGCTGAAGGTCACATTACCTATTGATAAATTAAGATCGTTACACAAAAAAATCTATGTAGGAGTACGCTTTTAGCCCGCCCAGCCCCGATAGACATTCCTGTTATGTTTTTTCAAAGTTCAAAAACTAATATGGTTTCATGTTATACAATCTACATACATTTATAGTAATAGGAAACTAAAATAGACTACGGCTGAACATTTTTACAGCTTGTTTCATAAATATAACAAACAAATAGTTTGGCATAGTGTTGGAGCGAGGTGCCAAGGTGGTTTGGCAGATGGCAGTGAGTGCTTGATAGTATGTAATATGTAATGTGTTCTTATCAGTAGAATGTTAGTCAGTTTAAATTGATTATTTTTTTGAATGATTGATTAAGAAATATAAAAGGTTGGTTTGATGCATTTGTGGATTGTGGTGATGACACAGGCCTACTTATTTTTAATAAATAAAATTGGAATACATTTTATGACTTGTTAAGTTTATATCTGTTTTCAAAAAGATTTAAAAAATATCATGCTTGATTTAACAATTAGTTCGAAAAAAGCACGCACTTGCTTTGGAATCTGAAATATGATCTACATTTTAAGAGCTACGAACGTCTACGTCACAGTTAAACATAATATGAATCAATTTATTAATTTTTACTCTACATCAACGTCTTCCCTTTAAAACCTCATCAGAAAGTGTTTATCCGTTTAGAAGCTACTATATCATATTTTTTTAATTATTTCTCTACAAATCGAATGTTTGATGAAGAATGTAGATTCGAAACACTCAAATTCTTTCAAACGTTTCTGATAAAAACCAAATCGCTTCAACACTTTTGAAGGTAAAACAAAGTCAAATATAAACTAATAATATAATAAATTTTTCATGTTTTAAACACAGCTAGCGTATTTCATATATATCAGCCTTAGATCATTAAGTAATGATCTAAGATATCAGCAGATGAAATGATCCTCTCAAATTGTTTTATAGGGCCTAATAAAAATATAAATGCGCGGAATGTAGCAGCGATACGTCAATGGAAGATTTAGTTTTGAATATTACAAGCTTATTATCTTACTTATGACATGGATCTTTAACGTGAATTTTACTACTATAAAGCTTAAAAATTTGTTTGTTTGTTTGAACGAGAAATCTAAGGAAGTAATGGAATTAATTTGAAATACATAATCATGCTTAAAAACTACTGAACAGATTTGCATAAAGTTTCCATCGATTTATATATTATAATGGAGGTTTCTAAATTTAATTGTTATATTATGTTGATGTTATTATATAAAATACTATACAATACAATACAATACAATACTAGCTTTCCGCCCGCGGCTTCGCCCGCGTTTTCAAAGAAAAACCCGTTCCCGTAGGATTTCCGGGATAAAACCTATCCTATGTCCTTTCTCGGGTAATCTCTATACCAAATTTCATGCAAATTGGTTCAGTAGTTAAGGCGTGATTGAGTAACAGACAGACAGACAGAGTTACTTTCGCATTTATAATATTAGTATATTGATATAACGAAGCCAGTGCGACCCGGTATTATTTAAGAGAAGTTCGTATAATTCTTTTAATGTATTATTACGTACTATTACTATTACTCTTAGCACTCATTCAAATAAGAATATGCGTATTTTGTAAAATCAAAAGAATCGTATTCTAAGAACTTTTCAATGAACTCATTTAACTGGAGTTAAATGCAATTTGCTTTCCTAAATAGTAAGCAACTATTTGTAAAGCGTAATGAAAAGAACTTTTTATCTTTTAAAATAAACCGAAAAAGCCAGTAATTATGCTATTATTAAGAACTAGCGGTCCGCCCCGGCTTCGCCTGTGGTACCTACATGTTTAAACTATCCTATCTCTCAAGTTGGATCGAACTGCACATGGTATGCGAATTTTATTATATAGTCCAGTCTGTGGGGAAATGTAAAAGCCTCTGCTCTACAAAAGGTGGCGTAGAAAATGTTTTGAAATGGACATGGTTGGAAACTAAAAATACAGACAATGAAACAGAAAATTTCAGTGACGATAATGAAGAAGCCACCATTAACCAGCCCGGGCCATCAAAAAGAATAAAAAAAGATTGCTGCACAATTTTTAAACAAAATTAAAATTATATGATTTCTGTAAATATTATTATTTCCGTCGCTTGTAACTTTTTACCTTTAAGACTTACAGAATAATCATGTATGAAAAAAATGTAGGTAATTTTGTCTTCTTTCAACCCCTCATAGACACTTTTGTGATTTAGTAAACAATTGAGAAGTTATTTAAAATATACCTAATTTTAGCACCTTTAATTCAAGATGGCGGCTAGCGCCTGGGTCCGTCAAGGTCGAAAACTTGGATTTTTATTAACCTTTCATACCTAAACAATATCGTTTCAAAACATTTTCTACGCCACCTTTTGTAGAGCATAAATACCTACAGACTGGATTAATAATCGGTTAAGTGGTTTAGGAGCCCATTGAGGACAAACATTGTGACACGAGATTTATATATATTAAGATTTTACGCCTACACCTAACTAGGTAGGTTGTAAGCTATTTTTGAACCCTCAAGTGATAAATAAAGGTCAGCTGTTGCCAAGGTATGAGGGACGCTGGTTTGAATCCCGCTGAAAGCTCGAAATTTTCCTATTCTTTAAAAAAAAATTAATTTAATTAAAATTGGCAGAGAATTATTAAAACCAACATCTCTACTAAATAATCTTTATACTATATACTAAACTACATATTTCTTATATATCCTTACTAGATTTCCGCCCGCGGCTTCGCCCGCGTTTTCAAAGGAAAACCCGCATAGTTCCTGTTCCCGTGGGATTTCCGGGATAAAACCTATCCTATGTGTTAATCCAAGTTACCCTCTATATGTGTGCTAAATTTCATTGTAATCGATTCAGAAGTTTTTACGTGAAAGAGTAACAAACATCCATACATCCATACATCCATACATCCTTACAAACTTTCGCCTTTATAATAGTATTAAGATAAGATGAATTTTTCTTATTAAAGCTATCATTTAAATATTGTAGTAGAAATTCCAACATAGGCAAGTTTGCTATTAAATTTAGTTAAACTTTGGGCCAAAATAGAAAGCGCTGCTCAATTCATACGAACACAAAGAAAATACGATTTCCAATATTCTGCTATAGTTGTTGAATTTGAAATACTTGATTGTGAAAAAGGAACATTCAACAATCTGTATTCAATGTCCAGTAAAAATATATATGTAGTAGATATGAAGTGGGTATGGGCCGATACAATTTACTTATGTTTTACTGATGGACTCTCTTAAAGAGTAGTAACTAACAAATTTAAATGCAACATAAATTCAAAAGTACTCAAGGGTCTAGTTGAATCCATACTAATATTATAAATGCGAAAGTAACTCTGTCTGTCTGTTACTCAACCACGCCTAAACTACTGAACCAATTCTCATGAAATTTGGTATGGAGGTATTTTGATACCCGAGAAAGGACATAGGCTACCTTTTATTGCGAAATATGTACCACGGGCGAAGCCGGGGCGGACCGCTAGTAATATATAATTTTTGTTGTCTATAAGGAGAGAGTCACACAACAGTGATCTTTCAGACCAATTTATAATCTAGATAGGTTATAAAATGTAAGCGGTAACTAAAACTAAGCTAGGCATTTTTCAACATATGTATATCCTGTAATCATCTTATATTCATACATAGGTCGTTAACTCATATGATAGTATACTTACGTTGTCTCTCTACACATCACAATGAACAGTTTTTTCCTTATAATGCGGATTTGTCGAACGTATGTTTCATGGCTAGCACACGTGCAGTGGAATACCAGAAGAAAGTACCTTTTTATAATATGAAGGTCCAATCCACTAACAGGCTATCCAAGTATTGATAAATATTACAAATGGGGTGCGTCCATAATAGTCATAAATGAAACAAAACCGTCGGCCCGCTGCTTTTGTAATTAGGTTAATCAAGGCTATTTTCAATAATATGATAAAGCCGGCTACTCACGTACCTGTAGCAGGGGCAATTTTGGAATTGAACCCATAATTGGCTTCTTAATTGTAATGTGTTTGGGCAAGCAGGGGCAATTTTTAAATTGCACTCTTTAACTTATTAATTGCTCCGACTGCCGTGCAACCCGTATTGCCCCTGCGGCAGGTGTCACGGCATCACGTGTGAACGGCTGAACCGATTTCGATAATTCTTTTTTTATTATATTCCTTGAAGTACGAGGATAGTTCTTATGTAGAGAAAACGTTAATATGTACCACTGGCGAAGCCGGGGCGGACCGCTAGTATAAAATAACATCAAGTCTAAAATCACAGTCCAAAAGCCACGTAATAATATTAAAAACTTAATATAAATCCTTAATTAAACTGGTTAAAACCAGTGATGAGTATTTGAAGATAGTGGATAAAGATTAAAGATACTTTCTAAACTTGTTGGCTTAAAATAATTTTAGGGTGACTAATTATTAATATTGCGAAAGCTAATCTTAGAAATTTAAAAAAAAATATTTTATTAAGTAATAGTATCTGTTTTTATCCAGCAAACTCTTGTATACAAAACAACGTTATCAAACCACTACTTAGAACCCGCGGCTTTACTTAATAAAACAAAGTCGCTTTCTCTGACCCTTTGAAAATCTTTAAAACGATACAACGGATTTGAATGCGGTTATTTTAATAGATAGGAAGGTATGAGTATATAATTTATTAGGTTTGAGACAAAGCGGGTGAAGCCACGGGCGGTAAGTTATAATAATCTGCAAGTACGATATCGCATAGATCCGATCAGAAGTTGTAGAGTAACATACATCTACCTCACCATATAAATTATTATCATTCGTATTTAAATATGCACTGGATTAAATACGTCTAAAAAGTTCGCTCTATATTATTACTAGCGGTCCGCCCCGGCTTCGCCCGTGGTACATATGAAAAATAGATGTTGGCCGATTCTCAGACTTACCCGATATGCACAGAAAATTTCATGAGAATCGGTCCACCCGTTTCGGAGGAGTATGCAGACTAACATTGTGACACGAGAATTTTATATATAAGAAGATATTAGCTACTGTTTTTTAAAACTTCTTCATTTTAAAGCCTAGTCATCATCAATACTGATATTGTAAAGCTGCAGAGTTTGTTTGTATGTTTGCTTGATTAAACTCGCTATTATTAGGCCTCACGGGTCCAATTTGCAAATTTATTCCACTGATAAATAGTCCATTTATCGAGAAAAAATGAAATAAAGATGAAGATGAAGATGAAGATGAAGATGAAGATGAGGATGAGGATGAGGATGAGGATGAGGATGAGGATAGAAATTATATTTGCCAGAAGCGAGGCGAGGAAGGCATTGAGGCTGTATAATATCACGATAAAACCAATCAAAGAGCGAAGCAGCATTACTTAAGGGTAAAACCACGGAACACAGCTAGTAAATAAATAAACAGTAAAAAACCCAATATTTGTCCAGCTTTCAAAATAACTCCATACAAATCGCTTACTAAAACTATATATACAGTCGTAAAACTATAGAATTATGTGATTCATACATTCGTACTGAATTTATGAATTGGCTCGCGCATGCGTGAAAACCGCGCGCTTTCAGTTCGTGGAAGAATACCGTTAGAATTGGCCGCGTCGAAAGTAATTTTATAAAGTTCGTCGTAAGTTTTAAACTGTTGTAAAAGTGTTGTGAAGTGTTGTGTTGTGGCGTGGAATATTGGTAAGGTGTTGTGTTTGTTGTTGTTTTATTATTGTTGTTGTTTAAAATTAGATTTAAGTGTTGGTGAATAGAGTGAAGCGATTATCTGTTTCGCGTTTTTTATGATGCGTATAAATTTTATAGTTTAAGACTTTTACGATTGTTAAATTCATATTTTATGCTCTCTTTGAACTTAGCTTTTAAATGGATTAACAATCTTTTCCGGGTTTAATCAAATATACCGGTTTAAATAAAAAGTCCTGAACGCTATAATTTGCTCTACAATCAGAGTTTGACACAAAAATGTTTAATAAGTAATTAAATATACGAATTTAAACTATACATAAAATTCCAGATTATATTTTTTATATACCTGAAAACGTGCGATAACTTAAAATATTAGTCATAAAGTCATTATATCGTATTAACACACTCAGTTTTTCTATAATGGTATGGTACGCGTAAAAATGATAATAATATGCCTTACATTTGAATATGATTGATTATGACCTACCAAGGAGTCATCATCTATACATTAATAATTGATAGTAACGGTATATCTAATTATTTAAATAGTTAAAAATATATATTAATGTAAATTGTAAAAGTGCAACGAAAACTAAATATAGTGTAAGATTGAAATAACGTAACATTTTTCAAGTCGCGGTAATTTTCAATTCTTAGAAACCATAATATTAGAAAATCTCAAATTGTTTCCCGGAAATGAAGCAACATATTGAAATATCTCCACATGATACTTAAAGTTAAGCACATGCGCAATTATTAAATTCAAAGGTCATAAAGTTCAAAGGTCATAAAGATTCAGTTATCAACGAAGGGCTCTGGCATTTTCTAATGTAGTTTTAGAAAATTCTTCATGGTCCTGGGATATATCCGGGTTGTTTCGGGTTAAAAGTTAAATAAAATATATCGTACTAGCTATGCCCCGTGGTTTTACCTGCGTTGCTCTGCTCCTATTGTTCTTAGCGTGATGATAATATATAGCCTATAGCCTTCCTCGATAAATGGGCTATCTAACACCGAAAGAATTTTTCAAATCGCGATAGCGCGTTCAAACAAACAAACTCTTCAGCTTTTATTAGTATAGATGACATTCTTAAATAACGTGGCTTTCTAATGACAAAATAATTTTTAAAATCAATTCAGTAGATCCAGAAATTACTAATTACAACAAAAATATAGATAAGTGATTTAATGAGTCACGGTCATGAGTAATGGTCAATTTTGTTTAAAAGAACGTTAAAGACAAAAGAACTGTTAACGTGTTTTTATTGCAACTCCGACAAGGCAGGCGTCTCACTTGATGGTAGGTGATAGCCGCCCATGACAATTCACAGAATTAGGAACACTTCGAACGTATTGCCGGCTAGTATTTTAAGGTAGGCTTTCTGCTTGATGGTTCCCATATCATACTGTTTGGTGAACACGGAAGGTATTCTCGATCTCGTCTTAACTTGAAGCTGTTTATATTGATGTATAAAGACATCGGATTTGGAAGTTCTATGCAGAGAGAACTCAGACTTTGGTAAATCCTCTTAAAATGTACGATGGCATTAAAGCCAAGGAGGCTGTAGCGAAATACAGCGGCTACTAGTTTTGAATACCTCTTCAGAAGGTTTCTACTTTATATGTATTATGTACATAGTACTGTGCAATTGTAAATAGCTAATATTATATACAATACTGCTACTTGGACATTTTAGAAATAAAAGGGTTCAAAGTGAAAGAGCAAGTCAAAAAATTATCATACTTTATAAATAATTTTTTAATTAAGATTATTGATGTAATCTTAAACAGGCTTAATAATATACTCCCAGATGATTTAGCTTTAGTCAAAATACGACCAAAATCGAAGTCACCAAGCGAAAAAATATTCAACATTGTCCAAAACGTATTGCGGTTAAGGGAAAAAATATTTAAAAGTCCGTCAAAAAGTTAATGGTTGCGAAAGAAAGATTCCCCGTGGGCATAAGAACGTGGGATATAACAATTTAGTGTCTTTGAAGAAAAATGATAAAGATAAAAGGCAAGTTCACTACCAGTTCAACAGAATTTTGTGGTCGGATTTTTATTGAGTTGTTTGGAAGTCTATATCATAAGATATTTTTGTATGAATTTAATGGCGAATAGTATTTTCTAGTGTTAGATTTTACGCGAGTATTATAGATTTAGAAATTAAAGATTTTTAACGGCGAACTATACAGCGAGCGTGGTCACGTGTAAAGTGTAAAGTGTTCGAAACGTCGGGAAAATAATATAATGAATAAATCGCTTTTAAAATCTATTAATGGCGAATTTTTCTTGAATTATTTAACCATTTATTGAGGTTCACTCCTGAGGGCTATCAGAAAAATATATCCCATATTACTCATCTGCCTTACAGTTAGTGCCTTTCAATTGCTGTTAAACAGTTTTGCAGTCCATAGATTACAAAATTGTGATCAAAAATAAACTACTACTATATACATGCACATCTTTTTTCGTTATAATTTTAGTGAAGAGCCTGGTAGGTTGTAATACATTATCCGTAGACTTTAATTTTACTTTTTTGTATCTTTTTAGAGACGACAAATTACTTCCTATCTCATACCGGAGAACTTTACTTTATTAATTATTCACTTCCAACTTCAGTCGAGAAGCTAAGGAAAAACGTACTTATATAAAAAAAATATCTTCACTAAAGCAATATCATATTAAAATAGAGGAGATATTTGCTTTGCATTATCACATACTTCAATTTTACAGACAAGTAATAAAAGGTAGAGTTTTTCAATTCTTAACATATTTATTTAAATTTTATAATTAATTGAGAAATCTTAAGGTATAAACTAACCAAATTATTACCTATATGTATAATATTTTATAACACGGTGAATATAATATATCTATCTATTTCTGTCATGTTATACCTACTTAAACATTTTAAAGCTTCCGTATAATCTTTCCAAATTCTCCGTATATCCTCGTATTTTGTATTTTGTAATGCAAATGAACTTGACGTTACTTGCGATATACTTGCATTTTTGGATACATTAATATGCATATGGAATTTATTATCTGTATAATGTAAGCTAAGCAGACAACTTGAAAGACAGACCAAAAAGTATAGTCCTTAGTACCTGGAAAATCTTCTGTAAAGATGTAATACAATCTTAAAAGATGTATGTAATATTATGCATTATGTTTGTATGCATGTATTTATTATATACTAGCTTTCCACCTGCGGCTTCGCCCGCGCAGTCAAAGAAAAACCCGCATAGTTCCCGTTCCCGTGGGATTTCCGGGATAAAACCTATCCTATGTCCTTTCTCGGGTATCAAAATATCTCTATACAAAATTTCATGCAAATTGGTTCAGTAGTTAAGGCGTGATTGAGTAACTGACCGGTTGGCTTAGTTGGTAGTGGCCCTGCCTTCCAAGCCAGAGGTTGTGGGTTCGATTCCCACCCGAGGCAAATATTGATGTGATGAACATAGATGTTTGCTCTGTGTCTGGGTGTTAATGATCTATATAGGTATTTATTTAAAATTATATATTATGTATGTTTATCAGCCATCTGGTTTCCATAACACAAGCGAAAGCTTAGTATGTGATCAGCTGTGTGTGAAAATTGTGAAATATTTATTTATTTATTAATATGTACATATTATGTTCTTTAATGATCTCAATGCCCGCAGTTTCACCCGCGAACAAAACTACGTAACTAACATGTTCACTACTTAGATATAACCTACTAGCTTTCCGCCCGCGGCTTCGCCCGCGTTTTCAAAGAAAAACCCGTTCCCGTAGGATTTCCGGGATAAAACCTATCCTATGTCCTTTCTCGAGTATCAAAATATCTCTATACCAAATTTCATGCAAATTGGTTCAGTAGTTAAGGCGTGATTGAGTAACAGACAGACAGACAGAGTTACTTTCGCATTTATAATATTAAGTATGGATTACCTACTTATTGAAAATCAAGTGACATCTTTATCATAGGCTTCAACTATTTTCATTCCTTTGGTTTCATGAAAGCGTAACATACAGACAGACATTCCCATTTATATTATAAATTTGTATATACTTAGGTATTGTTGTTTACAACGATTTTTATTCAATAATATAATATCTGAGGTTGGTATGTCGTGACTGGCCGTCATTTAGTGTAATTTTGTAAACGCCCACGACTTAGTTCTAATAAATAATTTTTCGGGCACCTACTAAATCGTGTTACAAGATAAACATAGTCTACGTTCCAAACACCAGTTATTAACTGGTGAAAGTCCTATCAATATAAAGTTTTATATAAATATTTATTTTTGTAAAGTCTGATTTCAGGTAAGTGTTTCATGTGTATATTTCACAGCAATAGTATCACTTAATATTTTCATTTAAATATAATAATTAAAATAAAGTGAAAATGAATCAAAACTGCCTCTTTAATCAAGGTTTTTTTAAATCGTTTTATTAATATCAAACAGACTACATATTATAATTTTATACATATGATAATAATTGATATATAAAACTAGTGGTCCGCCCCGGCTTCGCCCGTGGTACCTACATGTTTAAACTATCCTATCTCTCAAGTTGGATCGAACTGCACATGGTGTGCGAATTTTATTATAATCGGTTAAGTGGTTTAGGAGTCCATTGAGGACAAACATTGTGACACGAGATTTATATATATTAAGATTAATACTCTTCGGTAAGTGGACTATCCAACAATGAAATAATTTTTTAAATCGAGGTTAGTGCGTCCAAGCATATAAACAAACTCTTCTCCTTTATAATATTAGTAGGTATAGATATGAAAAAAATGCAATATGTAATATCTTTATATATAAAAATGAATTGCAAAATGTGTTGGTAAGCACATAACTCGAGAACGGCTGAACCGATTTCGATAATTCTTTTTTTATTATATTCCTTGAAGTACGAGGATGGCTCTTATGTAGAGAAAACGTAAACATGTACCACGGGCGAAGCCGGGGCGGACCGCTAGTTTATCATATTTTTACCAGTCTTAGAAGATATTTTATCGCCATACCAATATATGACCTAAAAAGAAACCTATATTTACCGTGCTATATTCGCAATTTCCTTTCGCGTTGGCACCGACATCCGCAACAGGGGTTGTAGCTTACCATTATATTTTATTTACCTTTCTCATAAAAACTGGTAATAATAATAATTCATCGAAATTAACGAAATAATCCAAAACGTTGCTATGGTGAAAATTCTTACTGGATTATGGGTTGCAATATAGTAGTCTTAAAGATTTTTAAATAAAAATATCTCTTTAGAAATTGCCTGCAAAAGTTTAGGATCAATTTTCTACTAGAGGATTTTTATACTTTTGTGTTATGTTATATTTAGTTCCTCAATTACTAAATAATCTTGATTTGAACCTAAAAAAAAGCATAAATAATAATAATATTAAATCTAAATTAAAACTGCATTTTGTAAACAACCTGTATATTGTATAATGTCGTATAATAATTGTCTGTAACTTGTCGCGTGCACACGAGCGCGCTGTGCATATTTTGTCGTGGATAGATTGCTTTGCATGCCGGACAAATCTTTGTGGTTTTTGGCATGTTCAATTATGTAAAATGTATTTGTTATTGATAAATAAATAAATAAAATAAATAAATAAATGTATGTTATGTACGGTTGTGTTATGTTTTTGATCCGGGATAAACAATATAATTATGTCATAATATGAGTGTTAAAGTGATAGAGATTTATCTTTCTTAGGTTTAAGACAACAATTTTTGTAATAAATTGAACAGATTTTAATCGTAAAAAATAAACCACTATATTATTTTAAACATAGTACATAAATATTCTCATTTCCCTTACCTAAATTTTAAATTTAAATGCATATCAATGAAACAAACGCTATATTTTTCATCCAATAACAATTCAACTCGATCTTCTATCATAAAAGGCCAAGTAACAGTGGTTACTTGGCCTTTTATGATAGAAGATCGTTTAACCGGTCTATCGAAATATAATTTTCGGTTATTGCATAAATACAAAATACATCAATCACTAGAAATACAAAAGATTAACCCTAGACAAGATAAATGTCAAATGCTTAAATACTGAAAAGTCACGTACAGTCAGCGAGTAAAGATAAACCAACTTTATCGAATAAACTTTACAGCTGACTGTACATAATTAGACTTGTATGAATAGCCAATAAAAGGTAGCAGTGATTGATTATGGCCTCTACAATTGGGTGAATAAATCTAACCGACATAGATTAAAATCTAATTATGCAGAACCGACATTTTTCCTTTATAAAATAAATGAATAGAAATTATATTATGAGCACAATGGTTACTTTAAGACCTTTTATTATAGCAATAGATTGCATAATTTTAAGCTCTACCTCTTAAAACATAGGTTTTCTCGTTAAAATTTTAATACATGCATGAATATTGTCTCAGCATCATCATCAACAAAACTCTGTATGTTTCCAAAACCGAAATCCATTTTAACATAAAAACAAGCATCAGATTAAAATACCTTTATTGTAATATAAATGAGAATATCTATACAAATATTATAAAGAGGAAAGGTTTGATTTTTTGTTTGTTTGTTTGTTTGTTTGTTTGTTTGTATGAATTGAATAGGCTCCGAAACTACTTGGCAGATTTGAAAAATTCTTTCACTGTTGGAAAGCTACATCATTTCTGAGTGACATTGGCTAGGTTTTATCCCGGAAATCCCACGGGAACGGGAACTATGCGGGTTTTTTTTTGAAAACGCGGGCGAAGCCGCAGGCGGAAAGCTAGTTTAAAATAATTTAATAACTTTTCCACTTAATTTCTTGGCAGCATCATTATGTAAACAGGATAATATTTGATGTGCGGTCTATAACAAATAGTAGTTGAAAGTAATGGTGAACTAAATGTATGAAAATATACATTTAATACATATTTTCGATAATATGTGTTAAATGTATAAATATATTATATTTGAAGTAATAATAAAAATAGTATAATTATTTTAATGTATTCACTGTTCAATTTAAGCTATTACCAATTGAATCAGAGTAACAAAAATATTATATTACCTACATACGTAAAAAACAATATGTCAGTCGCAGTTGTTTTTATTAACCTGACGTTTTCAAAAACAAGAAAATTCATTTATTATGATTAAATAGCTGACCTATATACTGTATTCCATTCACAAAAATAAATGCCGCCTCCTTGGTTGAGCGTAGAACCGAGGGGTCCTGGGTTCGATTCCCGGTAGAGACGAAGAAAAAAAAATGTCTCGGTCTGGCAGGACACAGAAGGCTGATCACCTACTTGTCCCTAAAGATAGTCGATCAGTGAAACAGATGTATAATGCATCTGCCCCTTACCCCACTAGGGGACATGGGACTTTACTTATTCACAAAAATAATATATACTTTTTTCAAATTTTTCAACATTTTTCATTAGGCAGGTCCACACATAGCAAACATCCTCGCTAAGAACTTTCCTCGCGACGGCTGGCTCTATGTGGACGTAGCTTGGTCGAGGAAATCGGCTGCATATTAGTGCTAGTAATATCTATACTAATATTATAAAGCTGAAGACTTTGTTTGTTTCAACGCGATAATCTCAGTAACTACTGGTCCGATTTGAATTCTTTCAGTGTTAGATAGCCCATTTAACGAGGAAGGCTAAAAGGCTATAATCATCACGCTAAGACCAACAGGAGCAGAGTAATGCGGGTGAAACCGCGGGGAACAGCTAGTATTATTATATAGTACGTATATAGAGTATAGACCAACTTCAAATGATTTATCGAATATTAGCTCATTTAAAACAAAACTCAATTTAGTATGATTGGTTTTTAAGACAAACAAAACTCCGCTTTCGCCATCTAACATCATTACGAATAATCGGTGATATTAATACCTATATTTTGAATTAAATTAGATATTTCAAGTTACATAAAATGTATTATTTAACTACTAGCTATGCCCGCGGTTTTACCCGCATTGCTCCGCTTCTGTTGGTCTTAGCGTGATGATAACTTTCTTCGATAAATGGGCTATCTAACATCGAAAGATTTTTTTTAAATCGGACACGTGGTCCCTGACATTAGCGCGTTCAAACAAATAAATAAACAAACTCTTCAGCTTTATAATTTTAAATTACAAAAGACGATTAAATTAGGTATTTCAAGTTACATAGAATGTATTACTTAACAATATAATTAGTAAGTATTTTAAAACACTGCACCAGAAAAATATGTAAATATAAAAATATGTAAATATCACTAGAATTGGAAGAGTCATTACATTTTTCATAATTATATGAAAACTAAAAGATGGCGGATTTTTTGTCTAAAACCAGTCAATCATTTGACTTAGAACCCGCCCTTTCCATGTTACTAAGTTCAGTGTGAAAGAGACATTTGATGAAGTCAAAAACAATTTAAAAAATAATAGTGTATGAAAGTTTTTATATTTCAGTGATGTGGTAGGTACCTACCTATATTTTTACCGATATGGAATAACTTGGTAAGGAATAACTTGCGACACCTTCAATACAAACAATTGGTATTGAAATTTCTCAAAATAGCCTGAACCTCAAGTTATCAACTATTTTCGATAAAAAATTCAAAAACAATACTTTTCATCCTAATTTTGTTTTTTAATTGATACGTTATTCAATACTTAGCTATCCATAATTAAAAATTATTCAAGATGAGTAAATTTATTTTTATCTGCCACCAAATATTATATACGTATCTATCAAACGAATAGGATAATCATTATTAATGAATTAAAGAAAATCCTTTTAATTGTTAACAAATACAAAGAAATCTCGTCATTTTGAAATCAGGCTTTTCCTGTATCTCTAAAACTATATCGCTGATAATAGAGATCAAAGAGGCTATCGCCACCTATCGCTAACAGGAAAACTTGAAACTAGGAGTGTATGATAGAAAATAACAATGGATGGGTGCGGTAAATGTATGTTGGTATTATGTCACAACAAAAGTTTCCATCTTGCTTTATCGTACGGATTTTGGGTGACACGCCTTGCATTTTGTTGTTGTCTACTATATAAAAATGAGTCGGCTTCCTGACGCTATAACTACAGAATGCACGAACCGATTTCCACGGTTTTGCATTCGTTGGAAAGGTCTCGGGCTCCGTGAGGTTTATAGCAAAGAAAAGGTGTCTCTGGTGGCGAAACGGAGTTCGCCCGGTTTGCTAGTGGCATTATAAATAACATTAGTTTAGCCTATGTAGTACCTTTATATTTCAGTACATGAATTTGTAAAACGATAGGTATTTGTTTATCATGTAAAAATTATTAATACTTTATTGCTTTTAATTATTAATATAAAATAAAAAATACAAACACTCAAAGATAGCTTAATCTAAGTACAATTGGCGGTCTTATCGCTAAGAGCGATTTCTTCCAGACAATCTTTAGTACAACCTTCTGCAGTTTCTGAAGTATTTTCGAACAAACTTAACATCTTTTAACATGTGTAACCTATATATTATTCACATTTTTAAGAGCAAATAAGTACAAATAATGACCCACGCATAATCCACTACTCTAAATTGCAAATGTGTTGACGCCTTCAAAAAAAAGTTACTAACAATACGCCTAAATCGCCTTTTACCAAACTCTCTACCACAACTGTAACATCCTATTACCGCTAAACAGTTAAACCAACGTTAAACATAAACCGGGCACCGCTCAATTTGTGCCAAAAACACAGTAGTTACTAGTTAGTAAATACGTTATGTACAAAACAGGCAGAACGCCAGAACAACTGCTATCTGATCTAAATTGCACGCTTAATGTTCTGGTTGTACTAAACTAGCAATTGTAATGGTTACATTAATGTTTTTCTCCTAATTTATGATAACTTTATTGTCTGGCATTGAAATATGATGGTTTTTGTTGTACACGGGTCTTTAGATGATTGTTTAAATGTGTTGGGTTCTGTTATTGTGTACTGCTTTTAATAGTAAATATGCTGGTCAGGACGTTTTAGAGTAAACAATATTGAATATGAACGCAGGCAAGTATTTGGCCTCAGAAAATATAATACATAATACTATACGGTATAGTAAATCATCATATCACTACATCACTACATTAGTATAAAACAAAGTCGCTTTCTCTGTCCCTATATCCCTATGTATGCTTAAATTTTTAAAACTACGCAACGGATTTTGATGCGGTTTTTTTTTAATAGATAGAGTGATTCAAGAGGAACGTTTAAGTACATAATTTATTATGTTTTAGACAAAGCGGGCGAAGCCGCGGGCGGAAAGCTAGTTCACAATAAATCATCATTTGAATTTGAATTTAGTTATATTAGGGTAAAAGCCGGATAGTTGCGCCAGTGGGATACTTGCCGCAGTTTCGAATACACTAGTTTACGGACATTAATGGCAATAACGCTTTACTATAGTTGTAAGTACCCCTCCCGCAGACCTCAGTGCCACGTCAATCGTTTGTGTAGACGCACGCGTTTCATCTGTGCGAGCGAAATTGTTCCGCGGTGAAACTTCGATAGGCGTTGAAACTATATTGGTAAGTCATTTGTATTTAATATTTTTGTTACTAATTGTGATTTCAATATAGTTTATGTTTCTTTGCGTGCATTAGACTTTAAATTATACTGTTAATTACATTTTATTGCAAAATATTGTTGATTTATTTCGCAAATAAAAAGGGCAAGTATCCGTATCAAAAAGGATAGTCGCCTTAGAAACTTGTGCGGATAGTTGCTCTCGGGGCAACTATCCGCAACTACAAATTCTTTCACTAGCAAATATTAATATTATTGCGTTTTTATTGGTAATAAGGCATCTCCGTGCCGGTTCATTTCACTAATTTTTTATTTAACTTCCAGGAAAATACCCTGTCCTTGATTTTGAAAATGAAAAAAGACTAGTGACTCATATACTAAAGCTCGGAGACGCAGGATTTCCTCCTGAAAGAAATACAATTCGTCAGCTAGCTTACCAGTTTGCCGAAAATTTGGGGTTAAAGCATAACGGCTGGGCCACAATGGTTAAAAAGCTTTCTGGAAAGAAATCCCGAAATAGTTTTGAGGCAAGTTGAGGGTTTATCAATTGAAAGAGCGAGGAGTCTCAACAAGAAGACGTTGCAAAATTTTTTGATCTACTTATTACCTACTGTCTTAACTGAGAGTGAATTGCTGGTTAAACCAGATGGAATATTTAATATGGATGAAACTGTATTGCATGCGATGTGGAAAGATGAAATCCCTCGCTTCTGATGATTAATGCCAAAGTTGATTGCCATATTCTTCTTCTATCTTTAAGATAAATATCAATAATTTTACTAATATGTGATTATAACTAATTTAGAGGCTATTGTTGTTTTATAGCAAAAAAATGTTGATTAGTTCTTAATTAAAAAGCAAAACAAATAATGAAGACTGATTAAGTGAATTGATATAAATTTGTTTTTATTAAAAAAAATATTGTGAGGCATCTATCCCCTCACGAGGCAAGTATCCTCTGAAGTATTATTTACGATAGGCAACTATCCGCTAGATTAGGCAACTATCCTTCATTTGAGAGGTCAAATAAAACAGGATTTACTCAAAACCTTTAATAATTATGTTTAATAAAATAGGCTAATATGATGGTTTAAAGACCTATCTTTTGATATACATGTTTCATTATTCTTATTAAGTACATAATTTTTCATAATATAGCTTTTTTGAAAAGTGGCGCAACTATCCGGCTTTTACCCTATTACATACATTTTGGCTAATCTAATTTAAATAAAGTCAGGTAGAATCATAAAGTTATATTACAGTTCTAGAAAAATATTAAGATGAAGTTTTTTAATTAAAGTGAAATGCTTAAGGTTACAAGCCGTTGGTTCCAATATTTGGGTAAATTTATGGCCTAAATAATTCTTGGTAGTTGTCATAAAATTATTCCAGAATAGAAGTAGGACTAGATAATTTTGAATATAAAATAATGTGAGTTACTATGAATAATGCAATTAGTTTGGTGATGGAACCAATAAAAACAGTTGCATAAGAAACGACTAAATATTTGATTCTTCAATAACCGAGTATAATACAGAAAAACGTTATAATATAGAGGTCCGTTAAGCCTTCAGTAACCTCGTCAATATATGATTCAAACATATAACTCCATTTTTTTAAATTATCCATTTAAACTTCTTTGTTACTCATCTCAATTCATATCTTCATAGTTAGCCCGTCCAATGATGAATTGAGAACATCAAAATATGTTCAAAATGGCGTCATAATGCGGAGCATTTTAGCACAGATTAAAAAGGTAATTAGCTTGACAAATTAAATGTTGCTTGTGAGAAAAAATACAGAGGAAAATTAAAAGCGAGGCTATGATAAAAATAACGGTTATTCTGGGGTTGGATATTCGATATTTTGCGAATATTCGTGTAATGTGAGAGTCGTAAATAAAGTGGTGTAGCGGCGGTCCAGGGTGGCTATCTTGAGCGATTTTTCTTCGTTGTATTTATTTATTAACACGTATAAATATGGGTCTGATACTTATTTAATATTTATTTAATTGCTACATAGTATAAAAAATCGCTTTCTGTTTCCCTATGTCCCTATACATGATTAAATCTTATATAGGGACATACTGATTTTGATGCGGTTTTTTAATAGATAGAATATTTCAAGAGGAGGGTTTTAGTACACAATTTATTAGGTTTAGACAAAGCGGGTGAAGTCATGGCCGGAAAGCTAGTATTTTTATACAGGCATTTCAACGAATAAGTTACTATAACTAACAACATACGTACACGCGGTACACACACACACACACACACACACACACTGAACTGTTTCATACACACATACAACGAAACACGTAGGTACACGAATACACAATACAGTAAAACTACACCTACAAGACTCCTATAAGTAAATACACACGCGCGTGTAGACACACTCACACATACACAATGATTGCAAATTGCAAAGTAATAAACTTAGCAAATTGAAATGTATAGAAGCGCATAATAACACATAGCGAAGGAAAGCGATTTCTGTACGAATCTTTCTACTAGTGCAATAAAGTATAATAATAAGGAATATTGTTCTTAAAATCGATGAAGATAGGAAAGCGTTAGTGGAGATATAATAATAAGAATACTACAATGAATAAATTGTATTATTTTATCAATTTTACCAAAAAAAACTAATTGCCCCTGCTTGTGAATGATTTGATGTGATTGACCTAACTAACAGAAAATAATAAATATGTGAATGTTTATAATCTTATCTTATATATAAAAATGAATCGCAAAATGTGTTGGTAAGCGCATAAC